>JAKTVL010000029.1:0-112387 GCA_030557175.1 Petasospora japonica
AACTATCTCAGCTCTGACAAAGACAAAAAGAAGACGAAAAAGGACGAGAAGAAGAAGAACAACAAATCGCTTGTCATCAATGACGACGCCACTCTTGAACGTAGAGAGGAGAAGAACAAAACAGCACCCGCGCAAGTACGAACACGCACTCCGGTGATTGCAGACAAGGAGATAGCAAAGATGACATCTAAGGTATCAAAGGGGTGGACTGTGGTTGGAACTGGGGAAACAGTGTCGTCATTGCCCAAATTTCCCGATGCACCAACGATGGCATCAGGCGCCAAAGCTGGCTTACAGACAGGCGCGCAAGTTGCTGAGCAAATCAAGACTAAAAAGCAGAAAGAGCTCGAAATGCTAAGGAATCAGTCTGCCGAAGGGATGGGTAAAGATGCTGAGACTGTCTACAGAGACTCTAGCGGACGTCGTGTCGATATGCGTACGCGGCTAGAGGAGAGGAAGAGAGAGCGAGAAGAGGAAGAAAAGGAGTCCCAGAGAAAGAAGAGAGACACGAACATGGGGCTGGTGCAAAAGATGCAGCTAGAAGCACTAAGGAATAGGCTAGAAGACGCTAAGACATCAGGATTGTCGAAATACGCAGATGACGAAGCGCTCAACCACCAACAGAGGAAGAGGGAAATGGAAGAGGACCCAATGCTTTCATTCAAGCCCGAGCTGAGCAGCAAATACGTCTCCTTAACTGGAAGAAAGCTCTATAGAGGCCCCTACCCTGAGAACAGATTCGGTATTGCACCAGGACATAGATGGGACGGTGTCGACCGTTCCAACGGCTTCGAGAGGGCCTACTTCAAGAAGCAGGAGGAATTGCAGCGGAACAAGGTCTTATCCTATACAATGCAGGAGGACTATTGACTCCAATAAACCCCCTCTAGTAATACAGATATGAAAGACAGCAGACCGCACACACCAACTGTAGCCAACTAGCAGCCCTATTTGCAGCCAAAAGTCGAGCACCCAAAGAGCGCGCCGGCCAGTTCAATGGCCCGGTGAACAGAAAAAAAAAGACACCAACAAACAACAAAGCACCACGGCAGCTCAGTGGCCCCTACCTCCTTGTCATAATTAGGAAGCCAAGAAAGCACAGGTGATGAGCGACGACAAAACGCTGCGTGCAGTGGATGAGGTCGTTGCCATTGGTGACTACCGCCCGCAGAAGACCGGACGGCTCGAGCTCACGGCAGGCGACACTGTGTACGTGCTGCAGAAGGGCGACAGCGGCTGGTGGGACGGCTGCGTCGTCAAGAGCAGTGGTGAGTTGGTAAGAGGCTGGTTCCCCTCCAATTACGTTAAGCACCGTCAGCAGCTTGCATTGGAGGACCAGACACGGCCACCGAAAGCGATGAACCCGCTGCTAAGGCTCAACCTGAGCGACGAGCCAAAGCGCAAGGATTCTTTCCAGAGCTTCCAGAGCCAACAGAGCCAGCAGAGCCACGCCAGTTTGCTCAGAGAGCCGCCACAGCCAATTCAATGGGTGACTGCCCAGGAGGCAGAGGCCCTGTACAGTGCTATGGGCTCCACGAAGGCACCGGTCTGGGTTCCGCAGATGGGGCCAGAGGGGCACGTTATCTACTACAACGCTGAACTACACGTCCATTGTCGTGAATTGCCATACTTTCAATCGCCTGAGATTGATGAGAGTTCTTTGATTACAGTCCCTAAATCTGCCTCTGTCTCCACGACTGTAGACAGTGAAGGTGCCATTCCATATGCACCAACTGCAAGAGCCTCCACCGCAACAGTTACTGAGTCCTCACGTCCTCCACCATCGCGCTCTTCTGTTCACTCGGGTCATACGAACACCACTACTGTACACCCCTGGAATTCTTCTCTCTATTGTGTTCCGGATCTCTTCTACTACGATCCAACAGACATCAAGACCTGGCCGGCGCTCCGTGACGCATTCTGTTACTTTTTGACTCTTTCGATGGATGCATTGAACAAGAAAGTTGGTCCTCTATTCCATACTTACTTCAACATTGCGTCACGTCTTGGCGTGCTCATCAATTTGGCATCGCGTCTTGCTCAGCATGACTTACAAAAAAGTGGATACCAAAATCGTGTTCAACGCAGATTGAAGAAGATCTCAAGTTCTATTGCTCAGGTTGGTATTAATGGTAACTTACATCTGACTGAAAATTCTGGAGTTATTCAGGAGAGAAATTTCAGCACCTCAACTCAAGATACACTAAAAGGAACTGACTTTGGGGCACGAATTGAAAATGAAGAACTCAATTCCCAATTGAATTATGTTCAACGTGTTGCCACCGAAATTGAATCATTGAAGCGTAATGCAATTAGTGTTGTTAGAGTGTTCATTCAGATCTCATCAACACAGTTCAACGAGCAGGCTATCTTGCCGCAAGTCTATCCACGTTTTTTGACTGGATTCTTCTCGGGTGGTAATTGGCGTAATCCATTTGTTCCGGAACCACAAGATCCATTTAGTGGTAAAGAAGTCGTCAAATCCTTACATCAGAGACGTATTCAAACAACGGTTCTGAATAAAGACACATGTGATATGCTTGAAATGAGGAAAGACAAGATTATGAACACATTGAATGATGTTCTTGCTTCAATGAGAGGCAAAGAAAACACCCAACAGAGAAACATTGAGGTCTTGAGTAAAGTTCATAACTCTCTTTCACTCTCTTCTAAGTTCATTGACATTTTGGAAGGTTTGGACTTTTCTGTTTTCCTTAAATCTGCAGCTGACGAGTTTGAAGGTGAGGATAATGATGATTTAGATGATTTGTTCGATCCGACTAAATTGGTTTATCCAATCTTGACTGAATTCTTTGAATCAAAACAAGAAATCCGTGACGTTTTTGTCACAATCATTATGGAAGCTCAATCCTTAACACTGCTTGATCCGACCGTTTTCAAATCTATTCGTGAGGATGCTCTGGACGGAGGTAAGCCGATTACCACAGAACCTGAAAAGACTGCTAAACAACTTGAGTATGATCTTCAGAAGCTTGATCTGGAAGGTGATGACGGTATCTCCATTGACGTGGATCATAATTTGGAAGTTGCAATACTGCATTCCCGTGACTGTCTTGAGGTGTGTATTGCTCTTGTATCTCAGCTCAGCTCGGAACGCGAAGCTTACTTGAACTATGCTACTCGTGTTTTGAACCCTGACGGTGCATTTAATCTGTTGAATCCGACAGCTCAAATGGGAAGAGAAGATTCTACTATGACCGCAAATGATGAATATGCACTTCCAGCTTCTGCCAGAGGAAGATATAATCGCTACGGTCAGTCAGAAGATGCCGATGTTCCATGGTATTTGTCGACCGAAGAATTTGAGCTCATCTTCAGTGCCAATGATGCTGTTAAAGGCGGTACGAGAGAAGCTTTGGTTCAAAGATTGACACACCATGATTTGCTTGACGCTACTTTTAACGTGGCATTCCTTATCACTTTCAGATCTATGTTGACAGCAACCGCATTGGTGGCCTCTTTGATTAGCAGATTCAAGATGGAGCCACCGGAGAATTTGAGTTTTGAAGAGTATTCTGACTGGGTTGCGAAGAAGGCTTACCCTATTAAGCTTCGTGTTGTGAACATCATGAAGTCGTTGTTGCAGAAGTACTGGAATCCAGCATACAATGAGCCAGGTTTATTTGTGCTTTGGCGCGATTTCATCGATGAACTTCTAGCTCAAAGGTTCCCAGGAAGTGAACAGCTCAAAAGAGAGTTTGATAAGAGAGTAACTCGCGAGCCTATAACCATTCAAGAATTAAACAAATTAAATGAGATTCATGATGAAGAGGATAACTTACCAATAACACCAAAGACGAGAAAGGTTCGCCTCTTGGACACCGAACCAGAGGAATTGGCCAATCAGTTGACATTAAGAGAATCCAAACTTTACAACCAAATCACGCAAAATGAATGCTTGTCCAAGTCTTGGGGTGGTAAATATGGCCCACTTGGAGGCTACCCACACTTGCAACGTTTCATTTCCAACTCTAATGACTTGACTAACTGGGTCTCGACACAAATATTAGCAATTGGTGACATAAAGAAACGTGTTGCTGTTGTCAAATACTTTGTCACCGTTGCTGAGAAGTGTCGTTTACTCAATAACTTCTCTTCTATGACTGCAATTCTTTCTGCTCTTTACTCTTCCCCAATTCATAGACTCAAAAAGACTTGGGAGCTCGTTCCTGACGCTACGATGGCATCTATGTCGTCAATGAACGCTTTAATGAACTCTTCCAGAAACTTTGCTGAGTACAGAGAACACCTTCGTTTTATTGCGGACAAGCCATGTGTCCCATTCTTGGGTGTTTTCCTATCAGATCTTACATTTACGACCAACGGTAACCCAGATACCTTACATGGTGATCCAAACCTTGTCAACTTCTCGAAGAGAGCCAAAACTGTGGATATCCTCAGAGAGCTTTCGCGTTATCAAAACATGAAGTACAACGTCAAGAAGAATGACGAAATTCAAGAGTTTATGCGTTTCACCTTAAAGAACCTTCAAGGAATTGAGGAGCAGTACTCCAGATCCTTGGCTCTCGAGCCAAGAATCAAAGTTGTCCAGAGATTGCAGCAAAATTCTGGTAAGGATCAAAAGGCCAAAAAGAGATCGTTCCCGCTTCCACAGATTTGATTCGCTCCTTAAGAATATGAGCTCTTGATGAGTGTCATGGAGCATATGGTGTGTGGACCTTTTAAAAGACCGTAATTCGTTCAAAATCGTTATTCAAGCCTTTAGGATTGTAGACTACGCTTACTTTCATAATCAAAAGATAAAGGTTACTATAAAACAAAAAACACCAAGGACAGTGTGATTAATCATCTACTGAGCCGGCTTCTTCTCAGAAGGTTTGTTAAATGGCTTACCATTCACTGGCTTACCACCTCTTCCCTTACCACCTCTTCCTCTCTGCTTCGCTTTTCCACTGTGGTGACCATTGGTAGCAGTCCCGTTTGAAGTTGCCGCGTGAGTTGGTGTCTGGACCTGTGGAGCTCCCTGTGGTGGCGGAACTCCCTGTGGAGGGTACATGATGGGCATTGGAAAGCTCTGTGGGGGGAATCCTTGTGGTGGGTAACCTGGGAAGCCCTGTGGTGGATAACCAATTGGTGGTGGTGCAAACATAATAGGTTGAGGTGGTGCTGGAGTGAAATTATTCATAACAGAAGCCTGAAGAGCCTTAAGTTTGAAAGCCTTAGAAGGGTCATGCACAGTTTCCTCATCCTTCACCGCAGTGTCCTTCTCATTGGATTCAATCTTCTCCTTCCTGTCACCCTTGAGCAACGAGAGAAGTTCATTTGGCTCCTCATTGGACTTCGGTGCTTCTTTCTTCAGGAGAGTTGGCTTCTGCGGTGTACCATTTGTTTTTGACGAGTCCACCGGAACAGGCCTAGCAGCAGGCTTGGTCTTTTGTTGGGTTTCTGTGGATCTAGCTTGAGTTGCCTGTTGTGGTTTGGGTTGTTTGTTAACTGCTGCCACAGTCCTGACATTTGTTTTAGAAGTCTTCTTTTGAGAGGAAGCCTTAGAGTGGAAAATAAACTGTTTCTCAGTCACATTTAACACAAGAGATGAATCAACATCTAAACCGCGATTGGTCTTCAATCTTCCATCAAACTTATTACCACCTAATAACGGTTTGTCAAAGAGGATCTGCAATGTAACATGAGCACCAACACTGTGGTATCCAACAACAGTACCCTTAGAAAACAATGGCACCTTACCAGAATCGTGGACATATACAACTCTGTCACCAAGCTGGAAAGATTGAGCCTTGAGTTTGTTGAAAGAAACTGCAGGGTCCAAAACAGCTTCTCTTGGAACACCGACAAGCTTCTTAGCATCCTGCTTATCTGCCTGTGCACTGAAGACTTCGATTTGGTTTTCAATCTCCTGTACACTCTTTCTGGACAAATGATCAGACTCCAAAGACGTTCTGTGTAAAGTTTCCTTGACACCCTTCAACCAAGCAGTAATCTCCTTGAGCTGAGATTCAGCCTTCTTTGGATCACCAGGGAGAACTTCAGAGATAGAAACCATCTGGCCTGGACCAGCATTCTTAGTGGACAAATTATTGAAGAAGTTTGGGAAATTCGATCTGTACTCCTGAACTAAACCAATAGCAAGCACACTGTACTCCCATGATCTATCATTCTTTCTTGTGTAACCAACTACCTTTTCTCTGCGAGACTCGAACTTCAAATCCAAACCAACATTGGAACGTTGTCCCTTACCGTTGTCAATCATGTACATAGAAGTGATCTTGGACAAAAAGAGACCAGACATCTTCAAGTTTCTCGCAACCTCATAAGACTGATAGTATCTGTTCTTCTGACGTTCTTTCTGTGCACAGATATGACCAAACTGAGGTTCAGCCTTTGTTGACATCTTGGTGACAGACAAATTCAAGCGAGAAGTAGTAGCATAACCTGTGACAACTGCTTGACCACCATAGGCATAATCACCCAAGAATATGACCTTTGACTCGAGTGGAAATTCCTCATTGATAGGAAGTGGTGGTTTCTCTGTGTATCTTTCATCCTTGTTTACAACGTCATCAACAACGAGTTCCAATGGATATATCTCTTCGTCCTTTGTGTAATCTTTCACATAAGCACCGTTTGGCAAACGCTTCAATCCAGAAACAGCCTTCACAGTAATGATAGCACGAGTTTTCTTCAACACAACACCTCTCTTCAAAGCATAATTTCTCTGTATGCTAGAAATAGTTTGCTTGTAAGCCTTTGAATCTTCAGGATCAACATGTCTAGATACAACCTTGAATCCATGCTCAGTCTTCACAGGGTAGTACTCCTGATGGCCATCAGAAACCTTGAGGACCTTAGTCTCTCTTAAGTATGGATATCTAGTCCAAACAATCTTGTTGATATATCTCTTTGCAAACTGCTCGACCTCCATACCGGTGTATGCATCTTCAGGCGTCAATATGATGGAGGTGGACTTCGAAGGAAAGTTAAAGACCAAAACACCAGCTGCCTTCAGCTCATACGAAAATGGAATAGACAGCAAAGTTGGGAAACCTGCAAGAGCGTCCTTCCCAACCTTGACGCCTTTACAAAGACCGTGGACAAGCTTGTCATCAGGAACAATCACCAAATTATATAAAGTCTCGAAACAATGGTTTGACTCAATGTCACCAAACACACCAGGTAGCGGGGACTTGTAAATCTCATTCAGCTGTGGATTAAAAGTGAAAAGCAAATCTCGCCCAAAGGAGTTTCTGTATTTCTCCTCTGGTGTGAGCTGGTTGTCCAATGGCTTGAGAGCTTCTTGCAATCTCTTCTGGTCAACAAAAGAAATTTTCACAACAGCTTCCCAGTCTGCAGTCTTACCATTGAGATCGGTCTCAACATCATTAGGATAGAAGTCTCTAATTGAGGAGTGTTCATCGTTCATCAATGGTCTGTATGGAGAGGGAACCAACTTGTCAGATCTAGCTGGCAAAACAGCCATCAACTGCTCAAATGGCTTGAATGGTTGGCCCTTCTCAAAGTTAATAACAATATCCAAACCCCTCTTGACATCTGAAATTCTTGGGGCATAGTGGTAATGGTAGTACCATGGCCAAGATTGAACACCCTTGTAGTAATAGTACAATACCCATTGGAGACCCTCAATATAATTCTCTGTCATCTCCTTAATCTTGTCTTCGTCATGAATACTGAAGCCCAACTTATCCTTATAATACTGGTCCTTCCACTGTTCGAACTTCTCGTTGTATATCTGTTTCTTCTCCTCGACAGCACCCTCACCTTCAGCATCCAAGATGATAGCAGCCTCATATCTCTTAATAATGCGACGAACGTTGGCAACTCTATCATCCCACTCTTCGTCTGACTCGTTCAGGTCAATACCATCAATATCACATCTCACAGAATATGCACCAGTGTTCTTGGAATGTGTGATTACAAGATCAGTATCATATGCAAACTCTTTAAGAAAATCAATATTATCATCGACGTAATCGGCTGGAAGCTCCAAAGTTGGAATGTGATCAACATCAATGTCAGAAGGGAATCTTTCAGAATATATTCTGATCAACCATGGCTTAATGAAACCAACCAATTTTCTCTGCTGTTTGAGCAGGGCCAATTTTCCCATTCTTTCTCTCTTCTTTTCACCAGAAAGAGAAATATTCTCGAGTTGCTTGTTGAACCATTCAAGGTCAATCTCACCTTGCTCGAAGTTCTCCCTCTCAAACTTGGACAAATAATCTAACCAAACACCTAATCTCTTGAGGTTAATAGTACCAAACTCGTTAATATAACCATCAACATTTCTAAGAGCTTCCTTAAAAGTCTCCAATAATAGAGGGAAAGCACCCTTGTTTAAGTGTAAGTCGGGCAAGTTTGGTAAGAAATCGTTACCAATCACATACAGAATCAAGATGAAATCATCTAAAACTCTCTCGAAGTCATATTCAAATAACATCTGTTCTTTAAGGTCCTGGAACTCAAGTTGCAAGTATTCTCTAACAAGACTGATATGCAACAAGTAGAACTTTTGCTCTTCCACGGATTTTGGCTGTGTGGATCTTCTGCCAAAGGTCACCTCTTCTCTGAGCAATGCAAAGTGTGGGTCGTGACTAACAAGGCCCAACATGATCAAATCAGCGTCCAAACCATATACACAGTGACGAGTGTTTGGATCGTAATCTGGGAGTGCTTTCTTGTTTCTGATGAACTCCATAATCTTGTGTTCACCTTCACCTGGAACTTCGTGACCAGAAAGAATAATTTCAACACCTTGCCAGTTAGAATCAGTAGAAACCTTCTTATGAATAAAATATTTCAAATATTTCGTGAGCTTGTGCATAAATTCAGTACCTGGTGTAATAGAATTACTATCAAACGGTTCTTGTTCTGGAAGATCTTGTCCTTCTTCAATCGCCTTCTTCATTTTCTTCTCATTATCGAGAGCAGTTCTGAATCTTCTAGCTCTTTGCTGGTTCATCTTAGCTCTTGGGGCAACACCGTCAATGGCCATGTAGAATACCTTCTTTGGCTTGATGGTATCAAAAAGATGATCAATGTATGCAAAGATGGCTGTGAAGACCTCCTCTTCCGAGAGCCTCTTGGTCACATCTTCATCCTTTGGACGTGTACATGTATGCAAAATAGAGTTCATATCAAGATAGAGAGTATCAAACTCCGGTATCTGGTCTCCGTCAATCAATTGAGAAATCATAGGCCATCTTTCAGAGATGAACCTAAAAAACTTTGGGATACCCATAGCTGTATAAGACACAAAGAGCAAACAAAAATCGGTTTAGTCGTAGCAAATAGCAAACACAAATGTATATGGTCGTATCGGTCGTGATAAGAGGAAATAGCACAAGTTTCTCCGCGGCAGCTGACGTGTATATCACAAGAGAGCAGTGCTGGCGGCAAAACGTGTCAGAGGCGTGCAATAAGCGGCGTTAACAGAAAACCAAATGCACTAGAGTTGTAATGGCCAGATATTCGCCTGTCAAATCCTCGATGAATATGAGCAAGAGTGTTCCTGGGTTGTTTAAACTTCGTTTTGCGGTAGAGTCCACGCAAATGATGAACAACGAGCATGAATGTCTCTGTGTGGAGCTTTTTATCGTCGACGCCCGCGCGAACAGGGGAGGAGCTGTGCTCCACGTTTTTGTTAGGGATGAAATATACGCGCGAGCAGTCTTGTAATTACGCGGGTAGCAGAACTGCCTTCGAATTGTGTTCTAATTAAATTGCAGACTTCTCCTGCAAAAGCTTCACCTTGTGATGGATATCCGAGACAGTGTTAGCCAGCTCCATGAAGAAGTTATACTCCTCATGAAGCGTGCTTACAACGAGGTTCATTCCACTGACATCACTGATGGAGTCCTTCTCCACACCTTCAACAGCAGCATCGATCTCGGCAAGCACCTGTGTGTATTCGACAAGCTTCTTCTTGTAGTAGTCCACCTTCTTTGTAAAGTATTGGTCAATTTCAACAGAGGATATCTTGCTTCCCACAGTCAACAGTCTCTGCAGGATGATGAAGAAGTTCTCAGAGTCTGTAAGCGCCTCATCCGTGTTGGCTCTGATGTCTTGGAGAACCTTGAGATCATTATCCAAAGCTTGGTTCGTGTGGGAGTACTTGTTCTGGAGGTACTCAATATCTCTTGGAATACTTTCAATAACCTCAGCATGCTCATCGTGCTCTGCCTTCAACTGCTCAGATATCTGCACTTGGTTTTGAATGTACTTATCCAACTGTTCAATTTCATTGCGAAAGTTCTCAGGTAAATCACCAATGGTTGTGAGAGGTGTAATTTGTAGTAATTGGGGCTGTTGTGTCTGCATAAGAGACTGTGGCTGGTTCTGGTTGGCACCAAAGAGTGATGAGCCCGGAGCCGCGGTGTTCGTAGCAGAGGTACCACCAAATAAGCCGCCCGTAGCTGGGGCGGCTGATCCGGCTGATCCAAAAAGAGACCCTGTAGCTGGTTTAGCACCAAAGAGGCCTCCGGTAGTGCCAGTCGTAGCTGTATTGGTTGAACCGAACAATCCACCGGTAACAGGGGCAGCTGGCTTGGCACCAAAGAGTCCACCAGATTGGGCTGTCGTATTGTTATTGGAGCCAAAAAGGCCGCTTGTAGTTCCTGTTGCCGCTGTATTCTGTTTGTTTCCAAACAGTCCACCTGTTGTACCTGCTGCGTTGCTCTGTGTGTTGCCAAAGAGCCCACCAGACGTATTGTTATTAGAGGCACCAAAAGCCGGCGCTTGTGCGCTGTTAGTTGTGTTCCCAAAGAGCCCACCGGTAGCTGGTGCGGCATTGTTCGTTGCATTGTTGTTACCAAACAATCCACCCGTTGTATTTGTTGGCGTCGATGCTCCAAATGTTGAGGCGGCTGGAGCACCAAATCCCGTATTTGCAGGTTTGCTTCCGAAGAGACCACCCGACGGCTGGGTGGCTCCAGCCCCAAAAGCAGGTGTAGCGTTTGGTTGTGTACTGTTTCCAAATAAACCTCCAGAAGTATTATTCGTGGCACTGAAGCCTAACGTTTGTTGGTTGTTGCTGTTTGATGCACTGAAAAGACCACCTGAAGTGCTGTTGTTGTTGTTGTTGTTGTTGTTGCTAGCGCCGAAGGGTGAGCTCTGTTGCTGTGTGTTGCCAAACATACCACCAGAAGCATTTGTATTAGTGGCATTTGGGGCACTGAAGAGGCCACCAGAGGCCGGCTTGGAGCCAAAGAGACCACCAGATGTGTTTGATGTGTTGTTTGGAGCGCCGAACGCACTTGTCCCGGTGTTCGAAGAAGCAGTGCCAAAAAGACCACCTGTCGAGGCCGATCTTCCAAATCCACCACCAGAGCTGGCACCGAACATTTTGGGGTTTTTGATTGTGCAATTGGACTTTGGTATTGGAACCCTTGCCGTCTCGTTGATCTCACTTTGTTTACGTTTTCCAGGGCTCACAATTTTTGCCGGTGCTGGAATATCCTCGCTCCTGCCTAGATTCGCGGTAACTCTGAGCATGACACTTAAGGAGCCACCTACTGGAGGTGCAGTGACCCACTGCCCATTCCTTAGCAAGAAGGGTTCTGGAGCTAGTAATGGGGATACCAAAGCTCTATTGGGTACTGAGAAGAATCTGGCCCTCTTTAGTTGATTCGCCGAAGGAAAATGATACCTGTGACGTATTGTTTCTCGACATATGCTTCTTCCTTCACTCATGCATCGCCCAATCCAGCACTGAAGACGAGGTGATCAGTTCCGTTCCCTACTTTATCCGTCAGCTCACTTGTATTTCCAAGCCTCGCAAACATATTTACGTGGCTTTTGATGGTGCTCCCCCACTTTCAAAGCTGAAGACTCAGTACGAAAGGCGTTCGAGCAGGAGTGGAAGCACACTTGGCTCGAATATGATAACGCCAGGGACTGTATTAATGGCAAATCTGGAGAGTAGCCTAGAGAAATTCGCTCATGAATTGGCTTCCGAACTGGGGGTAAGCATCACAATTTCTGGCTTTCGTGTCACTGGAGAGGGTGAGCAAAAAATCATGCGCCAACTGAGATCACTTCCAAATGATATAAAGAAGGTTATGATATACAGTCTTGATGCTGACATGATCGTTATGAGTATGCCAATCCGATCGCGGGAAATCTATATCATCAGAGACTCTTCAAGGACGCGGTCTTCTCGATTTGAAGTAAAGCAATTTGAGGTGTTCAGTGTTCCCAGATTGCAAGACAAGATTTTGTTGAACTACACCAAGCCAAGTGAGGCGGATATGGAGAGCATCCTGAGAGATACAGGGTTTTTCTTCACAATGTTTGGAAACGATTTTGCGCCATCTCCGGATTCATTTGAAATGGATTCTGCAACATTTATGAGTCAATTGGATCTCATACGAACTCTTCATAGCGAAAAGAAATTTCTGATTGAAGACAACGCTATCAACTTTGGGGCATGGAATTCTCTTATAACAAAACTTGCAACGCAAGAAAGAAATAATTTTAGAGCAGCCAATCCCATAAATACTAGTTATTTATCCTCCCGTCTACTGGAACTACAGCTATCCGGACTTTCATTGGGCGAGAGAAATGGAAAAGCCAAGTCTTTTGTTGCCCAAGTAGAGGAAGAGAGGTATAACAAATGGAGGCAGGACTATTACAAGCGCAAACATTCCTCATCCTCAGATATGATTCAGTC
Organism: Petasospora japonica; assembly: GCA_030557175.1. NCBI lineage: Eukaryota > Fungi > Ascomycota > Saccharomycetes > Phaffomycetales > Wickerhamomycetaceae > Petasospora > Petasospora japonica. The sequence continues at coordinate 12,686 of JAKTVL010000029.1, forward strand.
TATCTCAATGGACTACTTCAAGACGATGCAGTGGTTGGTACAATACTTTGGAAATGGGACGTATTCGCCATGGACTTTCTCTCACAGCTTTGCCCCAAGATTATCCGACCTGGTAAACCTTACTGAGCAAAGTATTGAGCAGGAAGAGGAAAAATATTGTGTACGCTTATGTCCGTTACATCAGTTGGCACTTGTCACGCCTAGAAATTCCCAGAAACTTCTTCCATTGGCCTATCAAGAAAGTGAAGAACTACAAAGAGTGCTGAAAAAGAGATCTGACATTGGGTTCTTTGCTCAAGCACAGATTTTGGAGCTTGTTCAGACTCTCACAGAGAAGATCGACCGTACTTTGACTGAGTCTGAAAAGATCAATACTATTTCAGGATCCCCAATAACGATAAACCCTTAGAAGTGCTTAAAAATCATCACGAATAATGAGCCCCACAGTGTAACTGTCAGTATCCACAGCGTAAATACCAGTACAATTAGCGCTCCGCTTATCGCGCAGGGGCACCTTTTGTGCCAAAATTGTGTCACCTCTATTGCTCCCCACTAGGCGGCAACCATCAACTTCTTGCGCTTTCAGACCTAATCAAATCTCAGAGAGCATTCTAGTGTTTAATATCGGCTCTGATAAACCCAGCCCCATCTTTCCGCGGTTAAAATACGGATAAATGGGCTCAGACAGCGGCGTCGCCACCCCCACAGAAGCTGACAGCTTGTCAGAATCACAGTTTAACTATGAAATGCAGAACAACTGGTCTGTGATCTTTACAGATGATAACGACTCCACAGATAATGACTTGAGATCCAATTATTCGTCTTCCGTGGATGACAACGGAGGCGATATGGAGCTTACCAGTGAATCTGGGATCATTTCGGAGACAGACTCTGAATACCCGGCCTTTAGACATCTGTCATTGAGAGCCAAGTCCAAATTGAAGACCGTGAAGGAGTCACATACAGATTCTCAGGAGAACTCCTTGGCGACCTTGAAGAGCAGTACGCAGGACCTCGGTGAAGGAAGTGCCTATCACTTTCCTGACCCACTCTCTGCAAGCCAGGAGCAACAGCAGAAGCATGCAGACAAGGATAATGAACCTGTTCTTAAGAAGAAAGTTCACGAAGGCCCACTGCTGAACAATCTGAGATCTTACATTGTGTACTTTATTTTGGGCTTTCTTGTTGTGGATAGATCAATTCAGCTGTTTGATCTTGGGATCCCCTCTACCAAACTACTCTTTACCCCCAAGCTGACAGACCTTGAAGCCCCTGCTTTGTTGGATGCAGATATGGATACTTCGGAAGCAGTCACTATCATCCGTTATGCAACTAAGACTGAGACTTACTTCGTCCCTGACTCTACAACTGCTGTGGAGACTGTGTATGAAACCCTGGAGCTTACGGCCATTCCGTCTTGGAACCTTGCTAAGCAGCTTTATTCCAATTTCATAAGTGATTCGAAGACTGCAGGCGAGTCACTTTGGGAGAGGGCCGTTGTTCTGACTGAACAGACGGATGAGTCTGCTCATGAAGTTTTAGAGAGCCTGAAGCGGTCTTCGCTGTTTGAGGCTATCAGATACTTCGTTAAAGATGTGCAAAATAAAGGTATTGGTTTAACTTCCACTGAAGCTATTCACGGAATTGATAATCTGGCCTCCCGGAGTGGCTCTTTCATTTCCCGGAAGATTGATGAATCTTCTCAAAAGATATCTCAATGGACTAAAGCGGCTTCTTTGGCAGCTTCCAAGTTGCAGGACGATAAGAAATTGAGCGCTTTGGGAGGCTATTTCAACAATGTCAAGTCCAAAGTGGTTGATGTTACGCACAGATTCGAATCCGATGCTTCTTCGTTTGTTAAGTATCTCAAGAAAGATGGATCTTTGTTGGCAAAGAAGACGGTATACGCAACTCAGAAGTTTAGTTGGAGACTTTTTCAGGAATCCAACACCGTGTATTTGTCGACGAAGGTCCACTTCTTCAACTGGTCAAGTTCAGCATCGCGTGCTATGAAGGACGCCTACAACAGTGAATTGTGGTCTCTGTACAAAAGAGAGGCTTTAAATGAAACTGATATTGTGATGAAAGCTTTTATTGAGGCTGCTGATAAGATGACAAATAATGCTTCTCGTCTCTCTTGGTCGTTTTACAAGTCCATTAAGTCTAGAGCTCCATCACAAGAGTTCATAAGAAATGCTCAACTGGAGGCTTACCGTTCACTAGAACGAGCATCTCGTGAATCACAAAGAAGATTGGACGAGATCCAAGAATCATTAAGCACCTTCTGGGATCGTATCTCATCCGATGTTCAAAAGAAGACGAAACAGGAACAGAGGAAGAAGACAGTGCCCAAACAGAGAAAGGGGCAGACTGCGAAGGCAGAGAAGGAGCAGTCTAGGGGTTCTAAGCGCTGGATAGGATTCTTCTGATTTAATTATGATAACTTCTAACTGCATGTATCTGGTGATCATATCCTCCTCTTCAACGATGGTAGGGTTTGGTATGGCTGGTAATCCAAATTAGTTTGGAAGGGTTTTAGGATTAGGGTGGGACACGCTCGAGATTGGATGTTTGTTTTGTTTTGCTATTTTTTTATCACACCATGATTTTTAAATGGCTCAAATTTTGCTAAGATGGTCTTGACTCTCTTATTTATATTACTTCTTTCTTTTTTTTTGTTTTGTGGTAAAGATATATGTTTCGAATGACTCCTTGGTGTCTGTAGGTCATACAAATTGATGTAGTGGCAAGTACTATGTATTCACAAGATCCCCCCTTTATATTTATCACTCAGGACTGATGTCAAGTCACTCCTAGTCGATCATATGCTCTTATTCTCACTTGGGTTTGTTTGATTTGGCTCTGTTGCTGCATTTTCCTTCCGGTCATCGGGCAGACCAAGGTTCTTCCATTCGTCTTTGTCCATCAGCTGATTATCCATGCGGCAACCAAGGTATTTCTTCGCCAAAAGTCTGCAGTTCAAAGCATTATTTCCTTGCACGAGCTTGAGACAGCTGAGATAGTCCGCCATGATTGAAGAGCATTCGTGATCGTGGTCCAACGGGAAAGAGCCACGCTCTGGTGGCGTTGGTGAGTAGTTTGCAAATGTGTTTCCTACCGGGTGGGGGTTAGTCCTTCCGCCTCTCCATTGCCGTAAAACTATCTGCACTCACCTGGTGCACCGGACATTTGAGTGTTCTATACGGAGCTCTTGTTCCTTCTCAACATTCGAGCGGATGACTGCAGGATGAGCTAGCTGCCATGGGATAGGATTTTTAGGCGTGGTGTCAGGGTGTGGTCTTCAGATTTTGGAGATCGCGAAAGCTGCCCCATCACCAACTGATAAGCGCCCTTGTCGACACCTTACAAATCAACACTGAAGAGGTCTGGTCGAAGGCCCTAACGCTCTGAGAGTGCCTATCTGAAGATGAAGAGAGGCGTTTCTACACACTCGCCGATGGGGTGGGGCTTACCTGTACGGCTGGTTGCGGTCGTGCTTGGCGCTCTACTCATCGGGCGCTCGCTGGTTGCAGTCTCTTCCCCACTACATCTCTACGAGGATTTATACTCGATATCTAAGGACCGCGGGATCGATATCTTGCCGCTTCTTCGGGAACCATCGCTGGACCCGGACTCTTCACACCTCCACCGGACCAGACGTGGTGCCGTTGCGTGTGATGTGCCTCATTGCTCTGAGCTGGGAATCCAGATCCTTGATCGGGGCGGGAACGCCGCCGATGCCGCCGTCACTGTGGCGCTCTGTGTTGGTGGCACAAACATGTTTAATTCGGGAATTGGTGGTGGAGGTTACATTGTATCGAAGAAGTATAATGAGGATGCCATTACAATTGACGCCCGTGAAATGGCCCCTCTGGGTGCTCACAAGGACATGTTCAAGGGCCGTGAGTTCCTTGCGCAGGTCGGAGGACTTGCTGCGGGAGTCCCAGGTGAGTTGAAGGGATTGTACACTTTGTTTGAAATGCAAGGCTCTGGTGTGTTGAGCTGGAGTGATGTCGTGGCACCCGTTGTGGAGTTGATGCGTAATGGGTGGAACGCCTCAGCTGTCCTCGCCGCAGTGACTGCCGTTGATAGAGAAATCTTTAAGAATAACTATGACACTTGGCGCTTTCTCTTCAAGGATAATTCAAAACATGAGATTATTGAGGAAGGTGACTGGGTGCGTCAAGCTGCCCTTGCGGATACATTAGAGTTAGTTGCCAATAACGGAAGTGATGCCATCTTTTATGACCCTAATGGACCTATTGCTAAACATTTGATCTATGCGGTCCGCAAAAATGGTGGAATCTTCACAGAGGAGGATTTTGAACATTATGAGGTAAATGTTGAACCAGCTCTTCATACCGATTTCCTCGGAAATGACGTCTATACTTGTTCTGGTTCATGCTCTGGACCTGCTTTAATCTCCGGGTTGAAGATCATGGATACATATGGGGTACAGGAAGGAGCTGATATGCAACCTCTTTCAACACATCGCCTTATTGAAACTATGAAATGGATGGCTTCGTCCAGAAGTCGCCTTGGTGATCAAACCACAAACATGACTGCATTTATCACTAGTGATGAATGGGCTTCATATGCCAGAAGGCACATTGATGATGAAAAGACATTGGATCATTGGACTAAATATAATCCGGCTTACGAAGTTACCTCCCCCCATGGTACCACGTCGTTCTCCATTGTGGACAGAAATCATAACGCTGTGACCATGACCTCGACTGTCAATTTACTCTTTGGTTGCCTTGTTCGTGATCCAGTAACTGGTATCATTCTCAATAACGAAATGGATGATTTTTCGACGCCAGGAACACCTAATTCGTTTGGAGTCGAACCGTCAGCGTATAACTTTATCAGGCCACGCAAGAGACCACTCTCTTCCTCAGTCCCAACCATCGTCGTCAATGAGTTGGGTAAACCAGATCTTATTATTGGTGCTGCCGGTGGAAGTCGAATTATGACTGCTGTTTTCCAGGCAATTGTCCGTGTTTACAGCTACAACATGCCAATCTTGGAAACTTTGGCATATCCAAGACTTCATCATCAGTTGTTGCCAGATACGATTGAGCATGAGATTCACATCGGAAGTGATATCATTGAGGCGTTGAAGATTAAAGACCATAATTTGATTGAAACTGCACCAAAGACAGCAATGAACGCAATTAGGAGATGGAGAGGTGAATGGCAAGCTGTGAGCGACTATTGGAGAAAGAGAGGTGAGGCAGCCGTTCAGAATGACGATGACTGGTGAAGGACCAGGTTACGTGATGAAACACTGTCTATATCACTCGCTTCATAGAAACTCGGATACGGAGTAATTTTATTGAATTTTCTTATTTATTGGCACCCTCGTATAAAATATCAATAACTAATAGTCATCAAACTTTTTGAGGTACTCAGCACCGCCCATACATTGCGCAACAGTCCATTGGTCATCACCAAGAAGGTCGTTCACCTTGATTCCCACGTTGACTGTTTGAAGAGCACCGTCATGTTCCAAAATCAAACCACTCTTGTCTGGGTTGGCCCTCCATTGCATCACATCAGCAAGCACTTGTTCTTCGGTTTTCAGATTGTTAAGGATCTGCCAGTCAAAAGTGTCAAAATCCCACAAGGCTGCTTGCATGCCAAACTTGCGCAAGATATGACGCACTCTGTTGTCATATCCACCATAAGGAGGCCTGAACCATTTTGGTAGGTGGTTACCTGTAGCATTCATTGCCCAAATAGACCACTCAATCTGGGCAATTATCTCCTCGTTGCTCAAGCCTGGCAAGAACTTGTGTGACCATGTATGCGAGCCAAGCAAGTGGCCCTTACTTTTAACCTCTCTGTAGACATCGGGATATCTTACAACGTTGACACCCAAAGTAAAGAAGGTGGTCTTGTGGTTCAAATGTTTGATGAGCTTCGTTGTAGCAGGAGAGGGCCCGTCATCGAACGTCTGCGAAAGCTTTGGGCAAGTGTAGCAATCATCTGGCTCGACACACTTGAAGCAATCAAAAGAGCACGAATCTCTGGTTTCTGGACAAATCCCCTGTTGATATGGAGGAATGTTCGGAATCTCATTCACATTAATGAAGTCCAAAGGAATGTAGGGAGGGTCCAAACCAGGCCATGCTGTCAACTGCGTGAAATCTGATAACCACTTGGGGAAAGGCTCTTGCGCTTGAGCAACCGGGTCAAATCCTGTTGGAGAGGTAGCCGACAATTGCTGCCCATTCAGGGCAGCATGATCAAGAAACAGGTCAAGCTCTTTTTCAATCTCCTTTTCAGACTTATCCAAGAAGTCTGAGCGTATGTGCAATGTGTTCTCCGGGGTCTTCTCTATTGGGCGCTGCTGCCTCATGACCGACTCGACTCGGAAACCATTCTTTTTATCATTGATGGGGCCTTGGGCTGAGTGGATAATGACAGCGGATGACAGAACCAGAAGCGAAAGCGTCACAGCGATTAAGTGGGGGAGTCTCTTGACCAACATCTCTAGAAAGTCGTTGTAGCTGTTGTGTGGACACGCTGCCAACGTCTTGTGCAGAGTCAAAATTGTCAAGCATCTCTCTCTCTCTTTCCGGCAATCGTTGGTGTTCGAAGCAGTGGTTGCAAAGACTGGCCAGCGCTCCACCACTCTCCTCCAAAATGTTGTTTTTGTGTCACTTTGGGAGGATGCGAGTATCTCTGCGTGCATGTAGGCCGCGCCGCTACACAAATCAACATCAAGTGGCGCAGCGTGAAAAGTAAACCAAAAAAGAGCCCTCTATTAGATATTTTTGTGGTGTTTGGTGTTTATATATATAGAACGAACTGCAATAGAAGGAAAATAAAACAAAATAAATAAGAAGAGGAAGAAGAAAACAAGAGAAGGAAAAACGCAACAAACAAAGAGCTCTCACTTCAATCCAATTTCTTTGGCCTTGGGTCTCTTGGGTTCGCCCTCCTCGTCAACTCCCAGGTATGCAGATGTGCGACTCTCCAGCACCATTGAGCGAGGCATAGATGCCGACCTCAACGAGACTCTTGAGAGATCAAGCACGTCTTCGGGATAAGTGACGGAGGAGGATCTTCTCGATCTGGCTGTTCTCAATGCCGGCGTTTGATTGTGGGAGGAGGGGTTGGTCAACAAGTTGATCGTCTGCAACAAGGCTCTGTTGTCCTCCTTCAACTGCTGGATCTCGCGGGTTAGTTTGAGAACGATTGCGTCCTGCTCACGCTCCATTAAGTCAAACACCTCCGCAGTGGACGGTCTGCGCTGTATCGACTCGCTGTGGCGTCTCAGCTGTGCGCTGTGGGAAGTGTAGTTGGTATCCAGCGAAGAGAAGCTGTTACGTGGCGAGCTGCGTGTCGACACAGGCACAGTCGAGTTCAAAACAGCATGCCTTGCAGATGAGCTCCCCGTCGACCCAGGGCTCACGCTCCCCGTCGAGGCAGTGTGCTGGTAGGCGTAGTACGGCGTCCCTAGGGTCGACGACGAATCAGCGCTGCCGTCAAACGCAGCGGCACTCACCGTCAACGACGGCCGTCTCGGCTGTGACACCGCTGGCTGGCGGAGCCTCTGTGACTGGGCGCTCGATGTGATTGGCGTGCGCACTGGCGATCTGGAAATGCTCATCCTCTGCTTAGCCGCCTCAGACGTTGTGCCAATCACCTGGTGAATCGACCCAGCACGGCCCTCTCGATGGGTGGCGATTTCGTACGGCGACCCGGGGCTGCTCAGGGTGATGTGCGGAGTCGGTGGCGATTTAGCCTTCATGTGAGGCGGTAACGTCGTGGCAACGTGGTGCAAAACTAGCTCAGGTTAACTGCGCCACTCGGTTGCTCAACACTCCAACGTGGACTTTTCTGCAGAGCCCCGTTTAGCAAACGCTGGCAGGAACTGGGTGGCAGCTGCGTAACCTCTGTCTAGCTTCTCAGGGTCTGGCGGCTCACAGCGTAGTATAAAAGGCAGCAAGGAGGGCAGTACCAGCACGTATAACAGCTGGGATAGATCGGATCACGTGGAAGCAGGCTGCAACACAACAGAAAGGGGGAAAAGAGAAGAGAGAGAATGGCAAAAATGCGGAGAAATAAGGCGATAAAAACCGCAAGCCTACTTTGACACGCCCGGACACCAGCGTCTGCCCACCGCTCTTGGCACGTGACCGTCCCGCTTCCCCCGCGTCCGGATCGTGGCATTCAGTTCTTTTAAGGGCGGCGGCGATAAGGCCTGTCGAGGGGCAGCAAAGGCTTTCTCTCTCCCAAACACACACACAAGCTGTCCCACACAGAACGCCCCTGCACTGTGCGAGTGGAGGGGGCATTGCTCGCACACTGTACGGCGGGGCACCGTGATACCGGTGGCACGGCTGCGATCTGGCTGGCTACGTCGAGCGGAGAGAAGGAGGATAAGAGCTCGTAATTTTAGTTCCGATCTGCGATGATGCCGCCGCCATAGCTCCGACCAAACCCCGGGAGATGAGCAGAGAGACGACGCTTAGCAGTGTTGAAAGTTACACTAGCGCCCGGCTGCTTTTGACGAGCTACATGCCGCGTTCTACGACGATGCAGGGGCACACTATACGAGGGACAAAAGCCGTAGTATGACGGTGCTCACTTGAGCGCAACAACGAGGCGTTTCTCGTCGGCCTTGTTCAGCTGGAGCAGCATGGCAATCACAGGTAGCAGCTGAGCGCGTTGCTCTCTGTGTTCGAGGAACCCAAGTAGAACGTTCTTCAAGTAGGCCAGTTTTTCTGGGTCGAGGGCCGCGGGGTCCGAATGTCCATTGCTCTCCATATGCAGGCTGGAGACGACCGAATTGGATCTTGATGCGACAGGCGAGGACAGTGGAGACGCTTGTTCCGAGTGTTTAAGCGAGTTTAGTTGTTTTTGTTCCTTGAGTTGTGTCGATACCATCTTGTAGTTCTTCTGCAGGCGGTCAAGCTTGGAGTTGAGTTCCTCATTCAGCTTCTTGAGCACGTTGTTCAGGTTTTCATACTCCCTTACCTTCTTCTCGGTGGCACTCAAGGAGTCTCTCATCTTGGTGATCACCGTTGCCAACTCATCCGAGCTCGTGCTTGTGTTCTTAGTTTCCTTTTCCAGCCTGTTCTTCGTCTCTCTGAGTTCTTGAACCTCCTTCGTCAATGCAGACTCCTTCTCGGTCCAATCCCTAAGCAATTTCTCAAGCTCATTATTCTTCAATCTCGTCTCATCCAAGTCGCGTTGCTTTCTCGTCAAGGACATCGAGTGATCCGATTGTAATCTCTCCTTCTCTTCTAAGGCACTCTTCAGCTTGTTGCTCAACTCCATGATCTTGGAATCTTGGTCCTGATCCTTCTCCATCAACAACCTTCTGATTGTACTTGCTTCCCTAGTTCTCTCCTGGAGCATTGCCCTTGCCTCAGATAGCTCTTCCTCAAGCTCCTCTGCACGGCTTTGAGCCTCTCTATAAGAAACACTCAGCTCCTCGCACTGACTTTTGATAGACTCCAATTGATCACTTGAAGATGATTTGATCTCTTGTAATCCATCGTACTTGTCCTGCAACACAATGCATTTATCAGACAACCTCTTTGTCTCTTCCAGTGACTCTTCCAATTTCTTCTTCAGATCCATAGCTTGTTGTGCTAGTTGGTTTCTATCTCTGGTCATCTTTGTCAGAGCATCTGAAGAGGAATTGGCCTTTAGGTTCAACTCTCTCAACATCGTCTTGTACTTAGTGATCTCTTCCAACAACTGCTGCTTCAATGTCTCATAATCTCTAACTTGTTTCTCAAAGTATGTTATGGTCTTTTCCCTCATTGTCAGATTACTTTGAACTTGAGCTAATTCCTTAGCTAACGAAGCTTCGTTCTTCTTGTGCTTCATTAGCTCTTGGTTCTCTAGCTCAGCCTGTTGCTTCTGTTGAATCAACTTGGCCTTTTCATTCTGAGCAACTTCAAGCTCCTTTTCCAAGTTTGACTTGGCTCGAGTCAAAGAGTTGACCTCCATTAGCCTGGTCTTTGCCTCGGATGTTATTGCTGTCAATTCTTTATCCAATTTCTCAATCTTTGCATCTTTCTCGGCAATCTCAGTCTTTAGATCTTCAATCATTCTCTCGTTTCCTTTCTTCTCCATCTCATATTCAGTCATAGCTTGAGAATGTTGTTCTCTCAAAACTTCTAACTCAACTTTTTGTTTCTCAACAGTGTCCTCGAGTCCTTTTACGTTACCATCGCCACTAGCAGTATCGTTCTTGACTGCCTCGAGCTCTGTCTTCAAAATATCACATTGAGTCTGAAGTTCCCTCTTGGAATCAGCCAGTTCTGCATTCTTGGTGGTCAGCTCTTTGGATTGATCACGAACAGTAACGAGATCGTCTCCAACTGTTTTCACCATATCACGAAGAGACTCAACCTCTTCTTTGTGTGTCTTCAATGTTGCCTTGATGGTTTGATGTTCTGCGTTGAGGGCCTCGTGAATCTGTTTCAATGCATTGTGATCAGTTTCTAGTTGTGCATATTTATTTTGGAGTGATGAATGATCCTGTTTGAGTGTGACGAATTCCGAAAATTCAGGCTCTGGTGTAGCCTCTGGATCAGGAATCTGTTCAGAGTCCTTCACAGGAACATCAACATCTACTGGCTTTCCATTCTTCTTCTTCTTCTTTTTGTTCTTCTTCGAATTTGAAGTTTGTGGTGTCGCCTCAGATTCTGGAGTTGTGGCCCTGTCATTGGTTTCAGGTATTGATTGAGTGGCCGGTGGTCTCGCCTTGAGCTTTTCAATCTCAGAGTTCAATGAAGCCTCCTTTTCGCTCGACTGTACGTTGAGTGCCTCTACCTTGGACAGAAGATTTGCGTTCTCAGTCTTGTTGGTTGAAAGCTCCTTGTTAAGAGATTCGACAGACTCTATGAGTGTCTTGTTCTCATCTTGTAGCTTTTTGTTTTCCTCTTCAAAAAATTCCACCTTTGTTTCCAACTCAGTGTTCTTTGATTCCAATTTACTTATGTTTTCTTGGAGGTGCGTCTCTTCTTTCTTGAGCGTAGCGATCACTCCTTCAAGCGCCGTATTTTTCTCCATCAAAGACGTTGCATTGGAATCATTTGATATTTTTAAAGATTCAAGTTCTTTCCGAAGACATTCAAGCTCTGTTGCATGATATTCAGATTTTTTGGAGTGTTCATCTTCAGCCGATTTGAGATCAGACACAGCCTTCTCCTTCTCATCCATGGCAATCTCAACGTGTTGTTTCTGACTCTCAAGATTTAGTTGGAGTTCCTCTTGCGCATTCCGAAGTCTTTTTATCTCGTCTTCTAATGCCTTTTTCTCATGTGTCGCAATTGCCAGTTCGTCAGAATGCGTACCATCATCAGTAGCAGTATCTGATGGCTTCTCTTCCGATGCCTCCTTTGGCGATTGACTCTTGAGCTTTTCAATCTCCTGCTTGAGCTCTTCTCTCTCCTTCTTTCCAGAGCCCATCTCTTTCCTGATTCTATTCAGCTCCTCGCTCACCATTGTATTCTTCATCTCCAATGAGCTCAAATAGTCCTTGAGAACATCTGGTTCTCCAATTCCCGAACATGGCGTGGATTCTTGAAGAACCTTCTCAAAATTCGCCACGAGCTCTCCGCGGCTCTTCTCGGTCTTATATGCTTCGAGGAGCTGAGGGTACTTGGCCTCATATTTGGCGAACTTGCGGAGCTTGGCCCTGATGTCGGCGGGCAGATCAGCGTGCTCTGGGGCGTCGGCGGCGGTTGTTGATGCAGCTGACGAGGGCTCTGGTGTGGTCTCCACTTCAAGGTTCCGCGCAATCTCGTCGCCTAGGTTCTTGCTCAGCTGTGACAGTCGATTGAACATCCGAGATCGTGGCCGATTTGCGCTCCTTGTGTGCTTCCCGCTGGCCAGTTTGGTGTGGGATTGGCCCTGTTGGTTGTGTTGGAGCTGAGAACCCGGAATTGGGTCCTGTTAGCTAGAGCGTAAATATCCCGATATGGTAGTTTTCCGCTTTTGGGCAACAATTTGCTAAGCGAATCCCCATCAACGGGCAGAATACAGGGGTGTGTCCCGGAGGTGTAAAGGAATCACCAAGCCACATGGTTAACTGTGTACTTGTGGCTTTGTCTGCCGTGGATGGAATCCCTCACACTCCTCCTTCCCGGTCCCCAGGTCCCCAGTGGATAGAAGAGCTACGCAAAACGCGTTGAGAGTTGAGAGTTTGACACCTTCGCGTATGGTAGGAAATCTTAGCACTGAGGCGGTTTTGAGCGTTGTTGGCACCATCCATCAATGCCAGAAAGCCACGAGCAACAGAGACAGAAGTGCATCCGAGTATGAGACCCTGTACTGTTTTTGTTGAATGTATTCCTGGAGTACGTGACTTCACGCTCTCTGCGCCACTGGATGAGAGCGTGGCATCGTTGAAGGGTCGAATCAAGAGCCAGTTGCCGCCTGCTGTGGGGGGCCGAGCCAGCATCTCGAGCACAGGTGGCGTCTCTCTCAGCAGGTTTAGCACTGTTGGAGATGCATGTCGTTTTCTTAACCATGGCCCGGGATCTAATAGCGAGTTCCTCAACCTGAAGATTGATATTTGCTTATGTGGCGGTAAAGGTGGCTTTGCCCAGCTTTTAAAACAATCAGCTGGCAAAATGAACAAGAACCGCAGGAGGATGAAGTCCAATTCTGAAGATCTCTACAAAACTTTGGATGGGCGTAGAGTGCGGGCCATAAAGCGCATCAAGCAGCTGGAAGAGCATATGGAAAGGCTACCAGAAGAAGAGAGACTTCGAATTCAAGAGAAGAGGGACAAACTGCAAAAGATCTTGGATATTGACTTGCAGAAGAATGTAAAGTTTGAAGACTCTGCATTTCTTGACGATATTGAAAGGCAGGTCGAGGATGTCAGAGAGTATATGAACGTGGAAATGGACGATGACACCGACGAGAGCGAAGATGAAAGTGATAGTGGTAGCGATAGTGGTGATAGCGAAGAAGCTACCAGTGCAAGATTACAAAATACAAAGGCTAAATTCACCGGCTTCTTCACTCAAGTTGGTGCACCAGTTGCTATGAGCAAGATGGAAGCCAAGAAAAAGGAAGACTAAGCACCCATGAAGCTATGAAAATTTAATGGTTCCCCAACAGACATGAAACCATGAGCGCTGTCTTCTGTGAGAAGACGAAAGAAGCCCTATTCTGGCCGATGTTATAAGGTGTTGATTAACTCGAGCCGCTATCTCCTACAGATGTGTGTGCTTGTTTATCCTCACTTAAACTGAGTATGTTTATTGCTTAAAGCTGTGACATGCTATGAAATTTACGAGACGCCTCCGACACTGCTGCAACACCTTAGTTCACTTTTGAACATGCAGAATATCTTCTCCGATTTAGATTCTGCCTTTATTGGTTTGGAAACGCTATTTTCGATTATGCATATCTCACAATTGTTTCAGAACAGTTTGAACTGCTTTTTAGGGTAAAAGCTAGAGAGAACTGATACTTAAGAGAGACCAAAGTCCACGATGAAGAGTAAACAGATCTACTTTTTGTTTCCTCTCTCATTTTTTTCTGGCAGCTTGACAATACTGCAGCTTAGCTATGAGAACCATGATATTTCTACTTCTCATGCTTCAAACTGCTCTTTCTGCTGTCATTACCGTGTATCAAACCAACTATCGCACAGCCACTACGACACAAACGCATACAAATATCTTGTTGGTGACCCAGTGGACGACATCTACGCCTACGGAGCCCACTACGACCATCACATCGACGCTGACTGTAACAGAGACCCTATTGGATAACACAGCTTTCATCTCGTCTGTCTTGGACTTACACAATGCAAAGCGCCAACTGCATGAGTCGACTTCAGACTTGATATGGTCTGATTCTGTTGCGGCAAGTGCCCAGTCATATGCCAATCAGTACAATTGTAATGGGACTTTGATCCATTCTCATGGCCAATATGGCGAGAATTTAGCCTTGGGCTACAACACTTCAGCCGCCGTAGAAGCATGGTACGATGAGGTTGCGAAGTACGATTGGAGCAACCCTACTTTCAGCGAAGACACAGGACATTTCACCCAAGTGGTATGGGTAAATTCTACCTACCTAGGATGTGGATATGTGGACTGTGGCCTCTACTATGGCCAGTACACTGTGTGCCAGTACAGTGCACCTGGAAACTATGCAGGACTGTTTGCTGAGAATGTTATGCCAATAATTTCAGGGTGACACTTGAACTATGTTTTTTCCGATTCTGATACTAGTAAAGAATCATTCTTTTGTAAATGGTGATAGAGGATGAAACGTACATGAGTCACAATGCTGCGTGCGCGTACCGCTACATTTCGCGTCCCCATAAATGTCAATTAAAATGTATCTTGTCCTTTGACTCTTTTTCTGCCACCTAACTCCATCTCTTCATCCAAGACAGACAATGTCCACCGAAAGAGCAGAGCCAAAGTACTTCGGTGCCGGTCCAGCTGTGTTGCCGACCACTGTGCTCCAGCAAGCGGCTCTTGATCTTGTGAACTACGAGAATAGCGGCCTGGGCATCGGCGAAATTTCCCACCGTTCTTCCCCAGCAATCAAGGTCATCGACGACACAAAGCTCTTGTTCAAGCAGCTGCTCAACATCCCAGACACACATGAAGTTTTCTTCATGCAGGGTGGTGGTACCACTGGCTTCTCCTCGATACCCCTAAATTTGCTTGCCTCCTATGCTAAAAAGACCGGTAAGAAGGGTTCATGTGCCTATGCTGTGACCGGTTCATGGAGTAAAAAGGCCGTCCAAGAGGCGCAGAGGCTGGGTTGCGACACCCAGGTTCTCACTGACTCCTCAAAAGTGTTTGGTTCCTTTGTTGATATTCAGCCATTCAACCAATGGGAGAAGCCAGCTGAGGACACCGCATTCGTCTACTACTGTGACAACGAGACCATCAACGGTGTCGAATTCCCATTCGTTCCAGAGTATGAAGGTATTGAGGTTGTTGCAGATATGTCCTCCAACATCTTGTCGCGCAAGGTTGACGTGAGTAAATTCGGTCTGATCATGGCCGGCGCTCAGAAGAACGTTGGATTGGCTGGTATCACCATCTACATCATCAAGAAGACTCTTTTGGAGCAAGCTACTGATGATGAACTCAAGGCTTTGGGTGTTCCAATCATTCCAATTGCCTTCCAATTCCCAATTGTTGTCAAGAACAACTCCGCGTACAACACCATCCCAATCTTCACTGTTTACATTCTCAAGCTCGTGCTGGACAACCTTTTCAATAACGGCGGCTTGAAGACTCAACAAGAGACAAATGAACGCAAAGCCAAAAAGCTCTATAGCGCTTTGGAGGAGTACCCAACGGTTTACAAAGTGGCTATTAACACTGCTGTGAGATCTAAGATGAACATTCCATTCACGCTCAAAGACCAGAATCTCGAGGCTGCGTTCTTGAAAGAATCTACGGAGCAAGGTCTCAGTGGATTGAAGGGACATCGTTCTGTTGGTGGTATCAGAGCCTCGCTTTACAACGCTGTCACTGAGAATGCTACAGATTCCCTTGTGGCTTTTGTCAAGGAGTTTGGTGAGAAGCACAAATAGACCTCAATAAATTAGAATAATATCATTGCGTAACGGCATTAATGAAGTAGATGATCTCACATGAATCGTCATCATCCAAGGAGCAGTGTAGTACCAGAGCTTCATCTTTACTGATGATAAGCACTACTGTCTTACATACGTCACAAATTCTTGTGCCCAGCTTCCAGTCCTTCATTCTCACTGTGATCGCATATGATTCTTCGTCCTCGTCTTCCTGTTGTGATTGACGTTGGCCTGCCGATGTCACTTCAAGCAGTTCATTCCAACTGATCGACAAGTTGACATTGCTCTCATCGTTGATATTTAATGATAATTGCCCAAGACTGGTCCCAATCACTTTCAATAGTCCAGCACTTCTGTATCTCTCGACCCTTTTCAACAATAAGTTGATATCTCCTGGTAGTTTCATCATCACGTCGACTTTCATTATCTCCGGTTCTGTAATGCGTGCATCACTCTCTCGCCTTAGAAGTCTTACTGGAATACTAAATGTGTGATCCACCCTAGATGTCACATCCACTGTATCACTGAAAAAGATGCCCAGACTCGCAGCTCTCTTACCGGCGTTGGTATCTTTCTTCTGTAGCCTTATTGCAAGTTGATCAGAATTGGATTTCTCGTACTGCCTTAGAACCTGGAACAGTTGCTCTACATTCATCTCCAATGCTATTGTGTTCTCTCTTAGTGATTCCACTTCATAGACATCGAAAATGTCCACACTCAACTTACACCAAACCTGGGGCGCTCCCAGCTCCGCAGAGATGACATTGAGATGTGTTGGAGTAAACCGGAGTACGCAGTATTTCCTCAGTGCGACAATAGGCAGCAGCGTATCTGTTAATTTGTTAGAAATTACGCTAATGAGAGAGCGGAACTGAATCTGGACCTACTTTTGAGCCTGTCTACAGAGCTCATGGCGATTTTGAGCTTCATTTTGGCCTTGCTTTGGTGCCGCGTAATGGTGTTTATAGAAGGAGGGCGTCGCTTTTTCGCGTTTATGCTCATTTACTACAAACAAATGATGATGGGAAGGGATTTCATTGCTACGAATGACAGACTATATGGTACGCAATGTCCAGTTCTTTAATTACAGTCCCACCCTGGGCTTTAAGGGCCTTGATGGGACCGTACTCAAAATAGAACGGATTTGTTCTGGCCCGTTACTGGAGTAGTACATGAAGCACTTCACTCAGCATCCAGCTCAAGACCCATCCACAGTAAAGATGGGCCGAGCGAGGCAATAGGCATTTCAGTCGATTCTGTTTTGAATCATTGATGTCCCTCTGTATCTGTCTGTCTACATGAATGCTTCACGTCTCCAAGATATTTCATTTCGAAGAGGAATCACTCCAGTGTCACATCCTCAGTCTTGTAGTTATCCAAGACAATGCGGTAGATGAAGCTGGGTGCAAACCCTCCGCTAGAATCATTGTTAGTAGAGATTCTCAATCGTAGAAAAACCAAAAAAAGGTATAACATACATGTTAGTTATGTAAATGTCGATATGCTCTGGTGGAATATAGTCGAGTAATGGGTTCGATATCTCTGCGTGTTGCACAAGCGTGCTGTTACTGAACGGTACCACTTTTCCTGAGTTTCCAATCTCCAACAAGTTCTCAACGTCAAATGGATACGTTGGCGATAATTTGTAAAGACCTGAAACCGAGAACACAGGTGTCTTGTGTTCTTTTGCGCATTCGCATACAGCTGCAACACCGGCACTTGAAACTGTACCTCCATTAGCTAGCACTGAACGAGCACCAACAATCACTTTACCGACACGAGACATCACAGCAAACACGTGAGAATCTGGAATGACAACGGTTTCAATCTTGGCATCCGCCAATGCCTTTGCAAAACGGTGTGCCTCGAGTGTCTTATTTGGATAACATTCCGTCACCAGCACGGA
The DNA here is from genome assembly GCA_030557175.1 of Petasospora japonica. Lineage (NCBI taxonomy): Eukaryota > Fungi > Ascomycota > Saccharomycetes > Phaffomycetales > Wickerhamomycetaceae > Petasospora > Petasospora japonica. The sequence goes on from JAKTVL010000029.1 coordinate 30,151, forward strand.
GAATGTACGCTTTTGCCTAGCTTTGAGCAAGAATTTGAGAACAGTCTTAGAGTCTGGTGTCGGCGTGAGTAGCACTTCATTGTCATGAATCATATCCACGGACATTGCCTCTATTCCTTCATCAATACTCTTAATTTCATCAATAAGATCTTTCACACCCTGGATGATGACTGATCTCAAGTCATGTGTTTTGTGTTTATCGACTCTTCCTTTTTCTTGTTCTTTCTCCTTCTGCTTTTCCTCTGTGGATAAAAGACTAAACATTGACGAAATCATTGGGGCATTTGAGTCATTATCCGTATCAACTTCATCACGAATCAAAGCCAAGATACGTCTGATAACATTTCCGCATGAGAACTCACGTGGCTGTGCTTTCTCCAGTCTAGCGCCCAGCTGTCGTATCTCTTGAATCAATTGATCTGGATGGTTCCAACGAGCCGCGGAAATGACTCTCATCAATAGCTGGCAAGTTTCCAATGCCACGATGTATGAGCCGGATACTTGGCGACGTTTCAGCTTACTATAGTCTCTTGTTAGTATATCGAAATGAATTCCAATATATCAAGAAGACTGACGTACTCTATGAATGCATCCACTTGATGTAGTTGTGACATGGCTTGCCCTAGTTCTTTTCCTTCTTTCGCCCCTTTCCACCGTCGTTGAAGATGAGTCGATGAAGCGAAGAGAGAAAGAAAAAAAAAATAAGTTCGCGGGGGGTTCGCGAATTTTAGTTAGCGGTGTCCAGGTGTGTATCACAAAACCTATCAGAGCACACAGGAACTAGTAAACTACAATTTGGAATTTAGAGTATAACGAACCTGTAATGAACAAAGGAGAGAGAAAGATAAAAAATGTAGATGATATCCAAAAAGAAAAAAAAAAATCTGGTCGCCCAGTGAGAGGTAAGCCTCCTCACATCGAAATAAGAATTTGAAGGTGTTAAGACAACGACCAAAGCACCAATAGAAGATCCCAATTGGTGCCAACTAACCCAAAGAAGAAGTGGAAAAGCTTTATGAGCGAATGAAATGAAGTCATCAAAAAAAGGAGTGTTTTAGGGTTGTGGTCTTGGGAAGGCCTTTTTAGACAAGAGCCAAAACATTCTCGGAGTACTCACCGGCAACGTTACCAGCTGGGTTGTAAGAACAGATGGTGTACTGGCCGTAGTAAGAGCCACAGTTCTTGTAACCACAACCAAGTTGGGTAGTAGACTTCCACACAACCTGGGAAAAGTGGGAAGCAGATGGGTTAGAGTAGTCGTACTCAGAGATCTCACTGTACCAAGCATCAACGACACCGGTAGTTGTGTATCCAAGACCCAAGTTCTCACCGTACTTGCCGCCAGAGTGTGTCAAGGTACCGGAACAGTCGTAGTTATCAGCATAAGCCTGGGCGTAAGCCTCAAGTGTGGAGGACCAGGTGAGGTCTGCGACACCGTGAAGGGCACGCTTGGTGTTGTGCTCGGCCAAGATGGCAGAAGCGAAAGAGGAGTCTGTGGATGAGGAGGAACTGGTGGTGGCAGCAGCAGCGGTGGATGAGGAGGTGGTGGCAGCAGCGGCGGTGGATGAGGTGGTGGTTGGGCTCAAAGTCGTGGTTGGCTTAGAAGGGGTGGAGGTTGGGGTGGACGAAGTTGTTGCGGCGGCGACAACAGGAGCTGCTGTGGAGGTGGTAGCAGCAGGGGCTTCAGCTACAGACTCGGTAGTGGCTGCGGCAGCCGAAGCAGGAGCGGTAGCAGTGGACGCCTGCTTGGTTCTAGTGAAGGTGGTGATTTCGGTCTCAGTGGTGGAGGCCTTGATCTCGACAAGCTTCGAGACGACAACCTCGTAGACACCGCCAACCTCTGGAACAAAAGTGGACGAAGCGGCAGCGTCATCAGCAGCAGTCACGTAGACAACCTGTGTCTCGGTGACGACTGCCGGGGCAGCAAGGACAGATCCGGCAAGGGCAAGGGCTGGGAGCGCGTAGTTGTACTTCATCGTGTGCAAAAAGGAGCGTGCGTGGGCTATTTCAAAGAGAATGTTGTGAGCGGGCGAGACGCGTCTGAGTAGTGCTCTTCTTACAAGGGAGTGCGGTTGAAAGTAGCCTTTAGGAAGGGAGCGACGGAGTACTAGTGAGCCGTAGAAAGGAGTGTGGTGAGCCGGGGACGGTCGTGGGGCTGGAAAGCTGTTGCTGGTTCGAGTACACGGGCTGAGGACCTTCACAATCTGGGTATATGGCCCACGAGCATGTGGATGGGCCCCGAGTTTTATATGGCCACGCGGTGGATCTTGGGAAGGGGCCGAGATACAGGATCATGCATGTTGATGCATACAGATGCATACGGTTGATGTTGGCAGGAATTTCGCAAAACGGCGAAACGCGACCAATTAGCGCCTTTTGTAGCCGGGGCGGGAAGGGGCTCTCCTCCTCGACAGATCCATCGAGAGCACGTGTCGGAAGAGGGGTGCTGGTGCTGCTGTCGTCTTCACGGAGCCATTGTCGACAGTGAGGTGGCAGAGTGATCTGTGTTTTGGGGCGGGTGGTACTTTCAGACAAAGGTCCCCCGACCCACGTCTGCCACCAGGGATCTGGGTTTGTGTCACCAACTGGTCTGACACGGGCCACTACCTGGAGATCTAGATCTGACAAAAAGAGGTGGCTTCACGTTGTATGGGCTTCTGCGAACTTCTTTTTGCAGAATCTGTGCAGCTGAATGTTTTGCCTGGCTATTCTCTCAAGCGCATACCCGGTGCAGTAAGAGCTCTATTGTTCACAATGGGGTGACCTTCGAAGCCTTGCAAGCAGACCGAGCAATTATTCCCCGTCACCGATAACTAGCAGAGACACCTTTTTTTTCTGACATTGGCTTTCTCAGAATTCTTAGTTGGTGCGATTCCTTTGTATTGTTAGACACACACGCACACACACACTGGGGCCGTCTAGCCGTAGCAGCATTGCTTCCACGAGCTTCTACTACTGAGCCTATGTTTTTTTGCTCTTAACGACCCCACGCTGAGCGTCCCGTGATGGTGCTATATCTATAGAGTTCGGCAGAGATTACAGCCATATCTGTCTGATCGTTTCATGAATTTATGAATTCACCGGCCATTGCACTCGACCCATGAGCTTGGCTCCATCCGCAGTACTGCAAATGGCTGCGCTCAGATCCATGATCTCTACACCCGACAAAAAAACAGGTGTCTTGCACCAGCACCGGTAAGTGCAGTCTCTAAAGAAGCCTGTAATTTCCGTCTCTTGCTATGTACACCCACCAGTTATCAAGTTAACCCAAGGTGGGCAAGTAATGAGATGCATGAATTTCTGATACGCACTTGTCGGGGGGAGGGGGGTTCCCAAAAGCCTCGCTCCCGCATACTTTAGCCCAATGGTGCTGCGGGCACTATGGTATGAGCCGCAACAAGCTTGCACATAAGGGCAAATCCCCTTTCCCACCGGATGTGATCCCTCCTGATATGTGAACGGTTCGCCTTTGCCGTGCTTCCACCCCCAGACACATGGCCCGGGTTTAATGGCACATGGCGTTCATCGTACTCGTGGCTTCCTATGTTGCATGTCGCCTTCGGTGGAGGGGGGGTAAGGGTCGCACAGCCACTGATTGTGCCGGTGATCACATTCAGTAATGACCCGCATCTGGAAATCGGTACACAAGAAGAAAAAAGACCGGGTTTGTCCCCTCGTTCCTTCGTTCAAAGCTCGCTTTGAGCGTCTAGCCCAGCCGTTAAGGCTGCTGAAGAAAAGAGTACGTGGGCCACGCGCCTCCACGTTCGAGGCACCGTGCTCCGGGGGCATCCTTGATGAAGCCGCCAATCCTCCAACCGTCATAACATACATGCCACTGGGGCATCTGCTGCCCAAGACCACCACCCACCAAGACGGTTCTCGGGCCAGAACTTCAAATGACATCATGCACACTCCTTTCGGCTACGCGCTCCGCGATGTTCTTTTCCTTCGCACCACGGCGTTGCGCCAAACTGCGCCAAATTCTCGCCAAATGCCCCGATATGGTAACAGGACGATCGCAAGAGTTTTCGCGCCAGCCACGTTACCAGCTCTCGAAAAGGCGCGAATCAGGGACGATGAGCTGGCCAAATCAGGAAATTTGTAAACAGAGGCCAGGGGTAAAGACGTCAGCGAAGCTTTCTTTTCTCCATCTTGACAGAGCCCGAGGATGGCTGGTATGCTCATATCCGTGTGAGGCGCCGCGCTGTGGTGCCTTGCTGCTGCATGGGGCACGGGGGCGTGTGGCCTCTATGTGTCACGACGTAATGTAGTGTGGACTCAAGGGAGCGGAATGAGCACCGCAGCAGCTGAACACAGGACTACAGGCATGGCATGGCACCAGCGTGAGGGCTGGACTCCGCGGCATACGCAAGCACTACACATCCGCCGCCTATGATATTTTATGTGTTTGTGTATTCAGCACCAAAACTTACAATCATCAGACTCGATAAATAAAAGAGAGGCGGATCCACTTGATCCAAGACAAAAGACAAAAGAGAAAAAACTGATAAACACCAGTTGTGGGGGTATAAAAGCAAAGGAAGTAAAAAAGGGAAAAAAAACCGTTAGACCAGGAAGAGACAAGAGATAAGTAACCGAAAACCTTCGTTTGAAAAGATCAAAATAGTGCAAGAAATTTCATCAAAAGCCTTAGTACTCCTCTGCGTCCTCTGGGTCAATAGAATCAATACCAACCTCCTCGTAGTCTCTTTCCAAAGCGGCCAAGTCTTCTCTAGCCTCAGTGAACTCACCTTCCTCCATACCTTCACCAACGTACCAGTGAACAAAGGCACGCTTCTGATACATCAAGTCAAACTTTCTGTCAATTCTTCTCCAAGCCTCGGCAATAGCAGTGGTATTGGACAACATACAAACAGCACGAGAGACTTGAGCCAAGTTGGACTTTGGTGGGGCTGTTGGTGGCTGGTAGCAAATACCAATCTTGAAGCCAGTTGGAATCCAGTCAACCAACTGAACAGTCTTCTTGGCCTTGACCTGAGCGACAGCGTTCTGAACATCTCTAGTGACAACGTCACCTCTGTAAAGCAAACAAGTAGCCATGTACTTACCCAACCTTGGGTCACACTTGACCATCTGGTTACCTGGCTCGAAACAAGCATTTGTGATCTCAGCAACAGAGTTGGACTCGTGAGTTGCTCTTGCATTGGAAACAACTGGAGCATAACCAACTAATGGGAAATGAATTCTTGGATATGGCACCAAGTTTGTCTGGAACTCGTTCAAATCAACGTTCAAAGAGCCATCAAATCTTAATGAAGCAGTAACAGAAGAGACAACCTGAGCAATCAACTGGTTCAAGTGGGAAACTGAAGGTCTAGAAATGTCCAAGTTTCTTCTGCAAATGTCATAAATGGCCTCATTGTCAACCATGAAAGTACAATCAGCGTGCTCCAAAGTAGTATGTGTGGTCAAGACGGTGTTGTAAGGTTCAACAACGGATGTGGAGACCTGTGGGGCTGGGTAAACGGCAAACTCAAGCTTTGCCTTCTTACCATATTCCAGGGACAATTGCTCCAAGAGCAAAGAACCAAAACCTGAACCAGTACCACCGCCTAGAGAGTGAGTGAAGAGGAAACCTTGCAAACCATCACACTGGTCAGACATTCTTCTAATTCTGTCCAAAACGTCATCCAACAAGTCTCTTCCAACAGTGTAGTGGCCTCTAGCATAGTTACTGGCTGCATCCTCCTTACCAGTAATCAATTGTTCTGGGTGGAACAACTCTCTGTATGGACCTGTTCTAACCTCATCGATAACGTTTGGCTCCAAATCGACATACAAAGCTCTTGGGACGTACTTTCCAGAGCCAGTCTCAGAGAAGAAAGTAGAAAAGCCTTCTTCACCACCCTTTGGTCTGCTGAGACCATCCTGCAAGTAACCATCTGGTTGAATACCGTGCTCAAGGGAGTATAATTCCCAGCACGCATTACCGATCTGGCAACCAGCTTGACCGACTGTGGAGAAAAGATGTTAGTAGAACGCGTCTAAAAATGATGAGATCACGTGAATGATTGCATGGAGAATCAATATAGTAGCAGTAAGAACCAATTCAAACGCGTTAAACACGTCGACTTGACCTTTGGGGGACTCCTTTCAGTCGCCACTCCCGTCATTTAAGATCCCCCCGGCGGCTATGAGCTCCTCCTTGAGGGGCGATAAACAAATCGGCGCCGTCTGCCCATACATTCCACATGGACATTGCACGAGATCGAAGGCTTCGGACTTACCGTTGACACTGATAACTTCTCTCATCTCTGTAGTGATAAAGCGCTGTGGTGATGAGCTCCTCTCTCTCTCAAAACAACGTAAACAACACACTTTTTTGGGCGGTGGGAATTTGAAAGATCGCGCACAACAGAAAATGTGCTTTGTTTACGATTTCCCGATTCGGCAACGATGTGATCACGTGACTATTAATTTTCGCGTTTGTGTTCGCGAACCGTCACCATGACAACTGACGGCTCATCTTAAAGCCCTGTTGTTCCCCACCATCTACAAGCTCCTTCTACCTGCCCGTAAGAATGAAAACGCGGCAGTTGGCTCATGTTCACCCAGAATGTTGGACTACCGATACGTTTAAAGCTCTTCAGCCCATGATATCTTTAAAATTATTACAATGATCGAGCGCCACCTCCGAAATTGTTCTCAAGGGACATCAACTTTCTCAGCCACTCAGTGCTCATCAACAAGCGAACCCAGAGAGGTCTTTGAAACCATTACCTTCTGCTTAATGTGGATTTCAACTGTGAGCAATGATTATGTCGCTGACTTTGAGGAAGCTGTTGACGTCCTCCCGTCCTCCATCGAGAAAGTCACCTCCAGAGCATGCAGTAAAGGTCGAGTTGCAAGACACTCAGCTTCGGAAAATAACATTCTGCCTTCCCATTGAAGTCATAACATTCATCATCAAAGTCCTCCTAAAGGATAATGACCCAGCTCCATTGATTTCTCTACTGAAAGCATACGAAGAACTAAGTGGCCTCATCTCTCTGATCACGGATCATCATGATTATCCTTACAAGCTCTTCAACGCTCCCAAAGTACAGGCAATTGACCTATTTGATGATGACAGTTTCAGTATGAGGCTGAGACCAATCCGATTGTTTTCATTCATCAACCATGATTCCATGTTGGATACAGGACACCTTTCATGGTTTCGGTCGTGCACATATGGTCGATACTTGTCTAGGGATTCATTCGTGATGATGGCTGTTAGAGGCAAATACGCTCTGGCGTCCAGGTGTATTTGTTATCTGATGGGATTGCATGGAATAATTAGGTACACAGCGTACCCTTTGTCTTTGTTATCTACCAGTCTTGAAATTTTGAGCATTACTGATGCTCCTCCTATTTACTCTAGTGGCACGTGGGAGAATGGATTCTTACCGCATGAAGGCCCAGTGAAGAGCCTGACTGTTGTTGATCGTGTTAAGTTTGGTTCTGGAAGACGGTTTGTGTATCTTGAGTCATTAAGGTTGTGTGTTCATGATACCTGTGCTGATTGGTATGAGAATTGTAAAAGGCCTGTTTTCACCCTTGATACACCTCGTTTGAGGAATTTGCGTATTGAGTACAAATCAACTTTGACCCCTCGTGTTGTCGACCCTTATGAATCGTTTGGATCACTTCTTGAGGAGCCTGCCGAGCTGAAGCTTACTTTGATCAACAGGAGATGGAACAGTGATTATCCGTTTGGCAAAGATTGTCTCCATATGACCATGACACCCTTTCCAGATCAATCCGAAATGGATTTTGTTAAAGCTGATCGAGAATTACCAACTCTAAAGTTCAGTTTCATGAAAATGTTCCTTGTGGGTGTATCAGATTATGCCCTGTCCGAGATGAACTTCAGCAGAACCAAGGTTCTTGCCTGGAAGAGGTTGTGTCCTGCACATCGGATAAGGTCTATCGAGTATCCTGTCACAAGACTCTTCTGTCCTAATCTCACTCATTTGAAGATCTACAATCGAGTCCGTACAAATGATGGTCGCTTCATGTTACCATTTGATGCTCCAAATCTTGAGGCTTTAGAATTGGTTGCACTAAACGGTTCAGAGCGCTTCTGGGATCTTTATGATCTGTTCAAATATGGTTCGTTGAAGAACCTGAAGAAAGTTGTGTTTGCTTTTGAGGAAGGCGCACACCCATCAAGACAGATTAAGGTTACAAGATCAGACATAAAGCCGCTGTCATACAGTCTGCAAGAGTTAACGATTTTTAGTGGTTACACAATCGAGAATGTATTTGATTACTCGTGCAAACACCGTCTTGTTTTCCGCTACCTTGAAGACTTGAGTTTGGATTTGACATGCAGCCCTCAGAGGCAAATGTCCCATTGCCAGTTAAGCCTCGCATCTGATGTTCTACCCTCGCTCAGGACGCTCACGGTAACAGACGACCACATCGAGCGTCCCCTGATGCTTGTATTGCATGTTCCTAAGACATGCGAGACAATAATCTTGGACACGAAGCGACCAATGGGTGCTTTGGCTATCAACCGACAGCTAATGGCAATTCCACTGGGAAGAATGGAGCACACGCATCGCTCTAGGATGTTGTGGGCGAGGGCCACAGACAGCATATTTGCATTCTGGATGTTCCAGCATGCACCTCGGGTGCCAGTCCACGTCCATGAATTCGAACGGAAGTGGTTATAATACACGTTGTTCTTTGGGACTGTCGTTCACAAAGCCGTAGTTGCATTTGGCCGGGGTGATCGCGAGCACTGGTGGAAAAAGCCAAGAAGGGTTTCCCAGCGCCAACCAAGCCACTCTGAGAAGGTTGTGAACGGTGGGAAATCAAGAGAGATGAAAGTAAGAGAGGTGGATGTGCAACGCCTAAAGATTGACCCTGAAGAATGGAAAGACATTCTGAACCCTCAGGCTCCGGAGAGTCGTGAATTATTACGGTTTCAACGATTTGTGAGCGAGATGGAGACTCTCGAAGAGACGCCGGGCCAAGACGTTGTTTACCGTGGAGTAGCAGAGTTTGTGTGTTTTAAACTGGGTCATTTGAAAGGAAGCGACTTTGAGTTTGCTGGGAAAGATGCCACTGGTTTATATCGAGAGGTGAAGGACTGCTGTTCGAATACCACGATGTACCTGAGTCCAGTTCTATGCGAAAGACCGTGTCTGCTTTATGAGTCTCGTCTTGTCAATGAGAAGGGCCGGCCAGTGACTATATCTTACAAAGAAGAAGACCGGGCACCGGATACACCCACTACAGAGTCCTATCCATTTCCTCCTCATATACTTGATGCGGGCCATCCAGAGCACTTCACGGTGTCCAAGGGAGATCTCGTCAAAGCATTTCGCTCAGTCAGACGGGCTGTGACAAACCAGCTTGTGAGTCCAATCAGTTTGGCAACAGGTTACAAGTGGGCCTACTCACGTAGCACCTACAAGAATGGCGTCTATTTCCTCTATTTTTCGTGTTTCCAAGACTCTGCGAAGGATATGGTTCCCTCAAAAAACCGACTTCGGCAAAGGGTCCTCCCCATCTTTGAACCCGTGGAGTGCTCAGGTTCGCTTTCAGTTGGTATAAACATCTTCACCAAGAAGTTTGTATTGCAGTACATTCATACACCACATACGAAACTGTTGGATATCATGTGTAATTTGATGCTGGAAATGTATACGGACCCACCACAAAAGCCTCCATCTGAGCCAGCTGTCGAAAATGGGGGAAATCCACGAACAACGCTGCCGCCGTTGGAAAATATAAAGCGCCATCAGCAGCACTTTGATGACGCTCATTACCTGGAGCATTACAGCCACGATCACCATCATCATGACCACCATCACCATGATCATGGCCGCCATCACCATGATCATGACCACTGCCATTCTCACTCTCACTCGCATGCAGAATCATTTTGAATCGAAAACAATTAACCCCGTCATCAATACCTTTAATGAACATTATGTGCCTTTGAATTCTCGATTATAGGGACAGCTTTAAGCAGTAAAGTAGGAATTATACTGCTTCTAGTCACGTGACTGGTCCCGCGCCGCCGCGATCCCAAATAATTTCAACGCGCTCCTCAATGACGCGTCTCCAGCCCTCTTCATCGCCACCAGGAACCTCCCATCTCCCCAAGAGAGAAGTAGAGACAGAGAATACAATGGCAACGCAGTTTTTTTCGAAGCGTGGCTCCGAAGTTGCGACTGCAGAAGAAGTTGGTGAGCGCCAACTTCCATGGGTGGAGAAGTATCGTCCCAAGAACCTCGATGAAGTGACCGCACAAGATCACGCCGTCACTGTTCTCAAGAAGACCCTTGAATCCGCCAATTTGCCGCACATGCTTTTCTATGGACCTCCAGGAACGGGCAAAACCTCTACGATACTTGCACTCACAAAGGAACTGTACGGACCAACATTGGCCAAGTCTCGCGTGTTGGAGCTTAATGCATCTGATGAGCGTGGTATTTCCATTGTTCGTGAAAAGGTGAAGAATTTTGCCCGTTTGACAGTTTCCAATCCGACCAAGGAGGATAGGGAGAAGTATCCATGCCCTCCATATAAGATAATTATCTTGGATGAAGCAGATAGTATGACTGCAGATGCACAATCTGCGCTGAGAAGAACGATGGAAACCTACTCATCAGTTACTCGTTTCTGTCTCGTTTGCAACTATATCACACGTATCATTGACCCTCTGGCTTCACGTTGCTCTAAGTTCCGATTTAGGCCCCTGGACAACTCTGATGCACTGGCGAGACTAGAATATATTCAGAAAGAGGAGAATGTGAGGCTCGAAAATGGGGTGCTTGAAGAAGTACTCAAAATCTCGAGTGGTGATTTACGTAAGGCAATCACCTATTTACAGAGTGCTGCAAGATTGCATTCTACACTAGACGTTCCGGATGATGAGGGAGATTTTGACATTACAAAGACAACAGAGGCTATAAGCATTAACTCTATTAGAGAGATTGCTGGCTCCGTTCCAAAGGAGGTGTTAGATTCCTTACTTAAGAATGCAGAATCTAAGCAATTCCAAAAGATATTCAAGGCAGTGGATAATGCAGTTTTGGAGGGCTGGAGTGCTGTGGAAGTTGTGAATCAGTTGCATGATGAATTAGTTCTTAGTGACACTTATACATCGGCTCAAAAGAACATATTCGCTAAGATTCTCTTTGAAACAGACGCAAGATTAACAAACGGCACCGATGAACACGTTCAATTACTGAACATGCTCACTAAAATCTCTAAAGCTCTCTAATTTCTACAAAATTTCACTATTGATAAAAAAAAGTGGTAGTCGTAGCCAGAAGTTGAATAATAAACACTCTTCATGTGAAATGACTTCAGTTTTTCTGTTGGTTTCCTTGTTGTTGTTGATGTTGTTGTTGCTGCGGATGAGGTTGCAATGGGAATCCAGGTGGAGGACCAGCAAAGAAACCAGGTGGGGCTCCTCTCCCATCATCAGGGGCCATAAACATTGGCATTTGACCTTGTTGATACATCATTGGTGGAGGAGCATTACCCATTCTCATCTGCGGAGGGAACCCATTTGGGGGGAACCCATTAGGTGGTGGCGCCATAAACCTGCCCTGGGATGGGAACTGTCTCATGTTGGGAGGAATTTGCTGTGGAGCCATCCATGGAGGAAGTTGTTGTGGAGCCATACCAGGTGGTAGAATTCCTGATTGGATTCTTTGCCCGTTGAACTGTGGATGTTGACCAGGCTGTTGTTGCTGCTGCTGCTGTTGTTGTTGCTGCTGTTGTTGTTGAAGACCTGGTGGTGCTTCAAAGCCCGGTGGTGGGAGTCCTTGAAATCCTTGTGGAAGCTTTGGATCTTGTTTGCTTTCAGATTTCTGTTGCTGAGGCTGTTGCTGTCGAGGCTTTGAGAGTTGTGGCTGTTGTGATTGTGGTTGAGGTCTAGCCTGTGCCACTTGTGGAGACGCAGTCTGTTGAGATGGGTTGACCAACGGGACAGAGTTCTGTCTGCCATCGCCATTCTTGCTCATCAGAGACATGAAGAAAGAGTCCTTGTTTCCACCTTGTTGTTGTGACTGTGATTGAGGTTCGAGGCCAGGTGGGAACTGTGAAGATGGTGTCACCGCTGGGGAGTTGGCTTGATTGAAGAACTGGGATCTTAGTTGTGAGGGATTCTCTGAAGCAGGAGTGGTTGCGCCACTTCCTGCAGCAGCAGAAGCATCACCACGGTCAAGGAAGGAAAGAATTTTGGAGACGCTTTCACCGTTGTCGGCTGGTTTCAAGTCTTTGGCCTCGAGCTGCGCAGCAGTGCCTTCTGGTTTGTTGAACATAGAGAAGAATCTTGAGTTCTTTGCGTCAGCACCTACATTGGAGTTCGAAGCAGCAGATTGAGCAGCGAATCCAAAGAAGTTATCAATGCTCTCTCTTGGAGCCGCCCTCTGAGGTTGTTCAATCTCACCCTTCTTAGCCTTCTCCTGCTGTCTAATTCTGGCTTTGTAGGCTTCAAAATCTTCAGCAGAACCAGCAACTGGTGAATCCTTCTCAAGTTCAGACAGCCATTCCATATCATCTTGTTTCTTACGGTTGCCACCTCTTCTGTTATCTCTGTGTCTATTGTTGAAACCACGGTTGTTCTTTCCCAGGTTGAAGTTTCCCATGGCACCTGTGTTATCATAATTGCGATTGCTATTGTTGTTCCATTCACGTCTGTTTGTCTGCTGTGGAGGCTTATTCTTAAGTCTGTAGTAGTCCTTTGGAGGGAGATCGAGTTCACTAGCCTGTGGAACGAGTGGAGATTTCTTGATGCTAATAAGTTCTGAAGGGAGATATCTAGTCACTGTCTGGTCTCTGAAATGGAAATGCCAGTCCTGAATGGTGATCTCCTTGTTCTTGATATGTGCTGGAGTAACATAGTACTTGTTGCCCTCATCCTGTTCTTCCTTAACCCTATTGGATTCGGCTTCTGTGAGTGTCTTCGCAATGTCCTGGGCAGACTCCTGCGCTTGAGCTTCGCTCTCTTCAAGCGCCTTCTTCTTCTCGCCTTCCCTGAGGAACTTGAGAATGGCGTTATCCTCTGCAATTGGCTCGCTTGCCGCTGTCACTGCGGAAGAGGCCGCCTCTTCGGTGAAGCCCATGATCGACGGGTCTTGTAGGCCTTCCATTGGGGGCGTGTGTGCTGTAAGTGAATGCTTGTGCTCTAGGCGCTGTATATGCCTGTTTCTCGGGTGTGCTACCAAGCTCAGCGCAGAAAATTCGTGGCAGTAGAGTACTTTGCGTCAAAGATCTCTCTCCAATGCCTAAATCTCTCGAAACACCACCAAAACCGGCCAAAACTTGTGATTTATCGACCACAGATTCGCTTCTTTGCCTTTGGGACCTCCTTCGACGTTTTCAACTTTTGCCTGCCAAAATGCCGCGAATTTGGAATTCAGAGTTCCGAGGGTCGCGTTCGGAAAGCCATTGCCGATGAGTCGACGATTTTTGGACACATTTCACTAGTCTTTTGCTAGCGTTGATTAAAGGCTAAGAGCGGTAAAGGAAGAACGATGTCTGCCGAGGCCACTGAGAAGCTCGAGAAGCTCGAAATTGAGCAGAAGCCAGCTGCTGAGGGCACTGAGGAGGTGGTGCTTGGTCCAGATGGCCAGCCACTCTCCAAGAAGGCTCTTAAGAAGCTTGAGAAGGAAAAGGAAAAGGCTCGTAAGAAGGCTGAGAATGCCGCCAAGCAGGCCCAGCAGCAGGCCGAGAAGGCAGCCCGTGAGGCCAACGACCCAGCGAAGGAGAACTATGGTAAGCTCCCGTTGATCCAGTCCACGAGCAGAACCGGTGAGAAGCGTGCCCAGCTCTCTGACATCTCCGCTGCCAACGATGGCGAACAGGTCATCTTGCGTGCCCGTGTGCACAACTCACGTATGCAAGGTGCTTCTTTAGCCTTCCTTACCTTGAGACAGCAGAGCAACACCATCCAAGCCCTTGTCAAGGCTAATGGTGAGTCCGTCTCTAAGCAGATGGTTAAATGGGCTGGATCCATCAACCTGGAGTCCATTGTTCTCGTCTATGGTACCATCAAGAAAGTTGAAGAGCCAATCAAGTCCTGTTCTGTTCAAGATGCTGAGGTTGAGGTCACAAAGATCAAGACCATTGCCGAAACTCCAGAGGTTCTCCCAATCCTCATTGAGGACGCTTCCAGATCTGATGCGGAGGCTGAGGCTGCAGGTTTGCCTGTTGTTAACTTGGACACACGTCTCGAGGCTCGTGTCATTGATTTGAGAACTGTTACCAACCAGGCTATCTTCAAGATCCAGGCCGGTGTCACTTCTTTGTTCAAAGAGTTCCTCCAGAAGAAGGCCTTCACAGAGATCCACTCCCCTAAGCTCCTCGGTGCTCCATCTGAAGGTGGTGCTAACGTCTTCGAAGTGACTTACTTCAAGACCAAAGCTTATTTGGCCCAATCCCCACAGCTGTACAAGCAACAATTGATTGCTGCTGACTTTGAGCGTGTTTTCGAAGTTGCCCCAGTGTTTAGAGCGGAGAACTCCAACACTCACAGACACATGACTGAGTTTGTTGGTTTGGATTTGGAGATGGCCTTTGAAGAGCATTACCACGAAGTTTTGGACGTCTTGGAAGAGCTGTTTGTCTTCATCTTCTCTGAGCTTAAGACAAGATATGGTAAAGAGATTGCTCTTGTTAGAAAGCAATACCCAGTCGAGGAGTTCAAATTGCCAAAGGACGGAAAGATGGTTCGTCTACATTTCAAGGATGGTATTGAGCTTTTGCGTACTGTTGGTGGAAGAACTGACATTGGTGAGTTTGATGATTTGTCTACTGAGGACGAGAAGCTTCTTGGCCGTCTCGTCCGTGAGAAGTACGACACTGACTTCTACATTTTGGACAAATTCCCGCTTGCCATCAGACCATTCTACACCATGCCAGACGCTGAAGACCCACGCTACTCCAACTCTTACGACTTCTTTATGCGTGGTGAAGAAATTCTTTCGGGTGCTCAACGTATCCACGACGCTGCCCTTCTTGCTGAGCGTATGAAGCACCATGATGTTGACCCACAGGGCCCAGGTCTCAAGGACTACGTTGATGCCTTCACCTACGGCTGTCCTCCTCATGCTGGTGGTGGTATTGGCCTTGAGAGAGTCGTTATGTTCTTCCTCGACCTTAAGAACATTAGAAGAGCATCCCTCTTCCCACGTGACCCAAAGAGACTCAGACCATAATCTGTTATCTTGTCTTAATGCTACAACCTCCATTTTGTTATCAAATTGTAAAAACCAGTAAAGTGCCTCCTGGTCATGAACCGTAGATTGTCGCTTACTTGAAGAGGTATAAAGACTAAGGGTGTAACCTAGATGAACAATTATCTAGAACACCTAAAACGACTCCCGTAACTAGGAAAGCGTGTCCCAGAAATGAGAAAAAAGTACTCATGAAGATGAATAAGTGAAATAAAAAAGCGGCAGCTGTGAGGTAAAAATGAACCGTCTCAATAAGCCTTAGTCGTAGCAGAGAAAAAAAATATCCAGTCCCGGAAACAAACACACACACAAAAATATAATCATCATAAAAAACGGTATCCCATCATCAAATCATAAACATAGCAAAAAAAAAACGAAAAAGTAAAAGGAACGACAAAGTAAAAGGAATGACAAAGTAATCACATCATAGAACTAGTGGCCTCATCAATGATACCAAAGTCCCACCATGGGTGGTTCAAGGCATCAATGGCGGAGATTCTCTTTGAGGGATCGTACTTGAGCAACTTTCTCACCAAATCAATGAAAAAGTACCAAAACTGGAACGTTTCGTAATTCAAATCACGAATCTTACTCTTATTGCGATCCCAATTCTTCTGCAGAGAGTCGTACATGTTGATCTTGATCTTGAGTTTCAGCTTGGAGCAAACCCAATCATCCAGTCTTTTGGTTCTCTTGACAAAATCAATAGACTTCTCAGAGGTGTTAGGTCCTGGGTATGCCAATTCAAAATTGTGGCCAGCCTTATCAAAATAACTCTTGATTGTCAAGTTGTCAACTTTTTTGATCAAAGAGTTTGGAATTCTTTCATCAAACACCTTCTCCATGATGGCCAAATGCTCCAAGTTTTCATGCGTGTTGAATAAAGCCTCACCAGTGACTAGTTCCACCAGAATGCAACCCAAAGACCATAAATCACAAGGGAAGGACCAGCCTATACCCAAAACAATCTCTGGTGCTCTATAATGGCGAGTAGAAACTAACTCACTGTGATACTCGTCATCGAAAATGGCACTCCCGAAATCAATAATGTTGATGAGTGGATTCTTCAACACTTTGGACTTTTTGAATTTGAGAAAATCTGAACATGTCAAGAGGATATTTTCTGGCTTCAAGTCAGTATGAATCAGCTTCAAATCATGCAAGAATGCAACAGATCTAATGAGTTGCCTTGTGATAGCTTGGATCTGTGAACCTGGGAATGGTTTGAACTTATTCTTTTGTAAAAACTCATAGAGAGAAATGTCCAGTAAATCAGTAATGATGCAAATGTGATTCTCATAATCCAAAACCTCTCTCAAATGGATACAATTGTTCAAATTCTCAGGGTCAGCATTTTTTAGCGTTGTCAAAACTCTGAGTTCAATCTTGGAGGCCTCTCTATACTTAGGGATGGCCCGAATGATCTTTATTGCAACAGTTTCATTTGTGGAAAGATCAAGTGCCTTGATAACCTTACCAAATGTTCCTTGGCCCAAGATGCTCAATATCTTGAAGCGGCCATTTGCAAAGTATTCACCAGGCTCTGCAATGTAGTATCCATTATCATCTGTAACGTTTTCACGGGCCTTTGATAAGGGCACCGGAGAAAGTGGAGAAGTGGACGCTGTATTTCCCTGGAGATAGTTGAATGCAGCCGAAGATGAAGATTCAGAGCTTTGAGTGGACGACGAATAGCCTGAACGCTTGGCCGATACAACGAGGTTCGGTCTCACTTCACCAATCTTCGAGAGCTCCGATACTCTTCTGTATGAGACCTGCGAAAGCGGCAGCTGAGGTAGTGAATTTGTTCTTCTCTTCTTGAGGCCAATGTGCATACCCAGATGCATAGATGAACCGTCATCGGAAAGACGTTTCGAATCCTGGATCGCAAACTCTGTATTGAGATTGAATGAGTCGTTGATGTTGCCACGCTGGAGGTAATGAGCGTTGAACTTGACTCTGTGGCGGTCGGCAGTGGCAATATTGGCCTCCTCCTCGTCTGTATCAAATTTGAGGTGCTGGTTAAAGTACTCTTCTGCGGCTCCATCTCCGTTACCCAGTCCGCGGAGCCGTTGCTCTTTAATCAGCACGATGGACTCGTTGTCATCCGACAGGTGGACATCTGTGTTCGCCGTGTTGAGGCCGTAGTTTTCGTCATCAGAGTCGAGTACAACCACGCTAGATTCCCTGTGCGTGGCAGTTGTGGCAGAGGACGGCGCCTGGAGCGCAGAACCCTGCACAAAGTTGTCCTGAAGGTACGAGTTCCAGTCGCTGAAGGACGATCTCGGTCTCTTGCGGGACGCTGGCTGGAGAAGTGACATCGCAAAGGCACTGGTTGCTGTTGGCTGGGTGGGCAGTCGCCGGCAACACGTGTAAGGAGGGCGGGTGGCGGCGCAGTGTGTGTGGGCGGGTCGTGGCAGAAGCGGCGGGTCTAATGGCGTTCTCAGCCTCTGCTGTGGTATGAGTGCGTTATGAGCTTGCAGGAAGTGCTGACGGCGTTTGTGGGCAGCCAAAGAGGGAGAAAACAGGTAACAGATTCCCACAACTTTGCTGTTGATGGAATAGTTGTGTCAGTTTTCGCCAATTGGCGCAGGCGCGGGGAGGCTGTTGCGCTGCAAACTTGGCGGGTTGGCGGGCCTAGACCGCCCCTGGGAAAGCCCGTCCCGCCTACACTACCCTCGCAGAAATGAAGCAACAAGAGTGCCAGAGACAGCTGGGGCTGGCAGCAGGGTGTGGGAGCATCCGCCCAATACAGAGACCCCCAACCGCCGCGGTCACACCGGCCACAGCATGCCCATTTGCTCCTCGCAGGCGGCAGATAGTTGCCCAGGTGACTTCGCGCAGTGATTGGTTGCAGATGTCGCAGTTGAGAAAACAAGGGGACTGTTGGTCACGTGCCCATCACCTGACTGTTCACGTGACTTTCTTGCTCGCTCGTTGGTTGGACGGCCGAATGTCGCTGTGATCGCGAATTTAGAAATTTCCGCCACAAACAAAAGAAGGGTCGGCGCTCAACAGACAGCAGCCCGGGACACGTACCGCTGGGACGCCACATAACCGCCGAAACTCGCCCTTCGAAGCAGACACCAGACCCGCCAGGCACCCGTTGTCACGCAGGAGCTCCCAGCCGCAGCCTACACACCTGCTGCCTGTCTGCCCGCCCTCAAAAAGACCAGAAAAAAGCTCTTTTGCTGAGGTGAAGCCCGCTCCCTAATCTCTACCCACTGTCATCAACATGTCGCACGCCGACATCCTCACGCAAGTGCATGAGTCGTCGCTGAACGCACAAGATGGCTCCCTCGCAAACTCAGATACGGACATGAACTCACTCATCAACCTCAATATTCGTGGGTCCTCCTTCCAGATCACCAGGGATGAGCTGATGAACTTACCCGAGAGTATTTTGCTCTGTCTCTTCCCGAACGGTGTTTTTGTCGACGCCAATGGTAATACAATCACCAGCTTGACGGAGGATGACATTGTGTATGTGAACTTTGACCCGTCCTGTTTTGAGTACATTGTGGAGAGCTTCTCCAGAGCCGCCCTGAAGTTGCCCGCCGGCGCAAAGACAGAGGTCTACGAAGCATATCAGACACCCGATGTCGAGGTGTTGAGCGAAAAGCCGTCAATTATTGTTCTCAGAGAGGACATGGACTATTACATTGTTCCACCGCACAGAGGCATCAGTCCCCAAGGCATCAGAGCAATCAAGCAGGCTGCTGGCAGCTACTTGGCAAGCCGTATGAAAGTTTTTGAAGGACTTGGCTATTCAACTGGTAAGAAGCTCGGTCCCGCTGAGGAACACTTGTTGGATATGCTCTGCTCATCAGGATTCACCAAAGAAACGGATTGGGGCCACAGGTCACAAGAGCCGGGAAAGACGGTGTTGACATCGTTGGCTCTTGTTGATTTGCGCAACGGGAATGAATCCATTCCAGATTCCCCAGCTTTGGACCCAGTCACTTCCAACCAAAGTTTGACACCAAAGCATACGAGAAGATCAAGACTAACTGAGCTAGCATCAAGCGCTGCCAGATCAGCTTCACGCTCTGTCTCGAGGAACAGATCTCGTGCTAGAAAAAGTGCAGGCACTTCTTCCAAGTTATTATTGTTCTGGAGAAAGCCAGCCCGTAAATGCTGGTGGTCCAATGATATTGTTGAACTGAAGGTTCCAGGTATTGTGGGCCCATCTGGCATTCAAGAGACATTGACAGTTCGTTTGCACATACGGCGTGTGTGGACTCTTGAGTTGTCCGTTATTGGCGTGCATTAATACATCACTCGCACAACCGACATATTTCTAAACTACAACACAGAACAATTCACTTTTTTAATTTATAGATGCGCTTCCTCCTCGTTGAGGTCAACAGTGAATACCACACAAATACTTGTTGTATATACACAATCTTTGTAGAAATATCATCGGAGAAAAAAAGGTCTTCGTACACTTGTTAGGACAACTATATAATCACTTTACAACTTCAACACCACATATGGAATCTCCACATCTTCACCGTCGGCATCATCCACACAAACCTCTAGGATCAAAGTCTTTGAATGTGCCGGAATATCCTTCTTCATCACCTCTCTAATAACCTCTGTAATTGGCTTGTTTGCTCTATCCTTCAACTTCTTGGCTGGGAAGAAACTGGCATACAAAAGTGACACATCATAAGAAACCATAGTAACCTCCAACTTCTCCTTCTCAGCAAAGTAAGAGATAAGCTCGTTCAACGTGATATCGCCTTCAATCTCGAATCTTCCCCAAATCTTATCATACTCAGTGTCGTTGTACTTGCCCTTTGGTGAGCTGATTGGTTCAGAGAACCCAAAGAAGGGTAGTGCCAAATTGACGAATCCATTCTTGAAGTCCTCAATAACTTCTCTTTTATCAACAACCTTGTACAACTCCAACTGAACCAAACCAGTGACCAAAGCCGTCGTAGTAGCTATGGCTGGAATAATTCTGCCAGCAATAAACTTTGTCTTTTGACGGTCAGCAACTTCAATCTGGTAGTTCAAAGCACGGGCATTCGATGCAGCAGTAATGAACTCAATGTGGTGATTAGTGTCATCATCCTTCTCAAACTCCACTGGATTCAGTCTGTATCCAGCAAGCGTGGATGGTGGTGGCAATGAGGCAGCAATGGACTTCAACTCATCAGACTCATCCTGTTGAACAGCATTTGGATCTGGGTCATCATCGTTGGCCTGAATCTTGATGTCTGAACGAGCAGAGAATGGCTCAATCTTGACCTCGGACAATACCTTCGAGTAGAATGCCTTTTCTGGCTCTCCTTGGTCGCCCTTCAAACCATAGTTGAAAGCTCTCAAGTTAGCGGCACCAACGACAAAGTGGAAGTGTTCTGGGTTATCTACATCAAACTCCAGCGGCTTTGGAGCACGCTTGGCACCAGACCAGAATGGAGCACCATTGGATGTAGTGGCATCCTCTGGGAAGTTGTAGAGCAGCTGCTTGATGTCATGGTTGAACTTCTTTTCAAACTCAATTCTTGCCCACTTGATGCAGTCCTCAAATGAGTACGGTCTGTCGTTCAAAGAGTCCGCAATAGACTGCAAGATTCCCTTTACGTCACCGGTCTGTTTCAAAGTTGCCTCAATGAAGTTTGGCTGGCTCAAATACATGTTCACATTCTCAGCAGCATCAGTGAAATAACCCTGGAACAATGACTTGGCCCATGCAATTGTGTGGTCAATCTTATTTGGGAATGAGCGCAAAGTACAGAGAGGAATCGACTTCTCTGGTGGATCCTGAGAGGAGGAGTATGATTCAGTCATGTCTGGAATGACAACCTGTGTGTTACCCTTTGTACCCAAAGTACCAGACTCGAGCAAAGCCTTCTTGAAAAACACGCAACGGCGGTCAACATAAGTACGTGCATCCACATTGTCCAAGGCATTAGTGACAAAATCCAAGCTCTCCCAGAACTCGTTGTTGTATATATTCTCAGTTTCAGTGCCAACCTTTTCGTTCTTGGCCTCTATGTGGCCTGCAAGATCAGGGTTAATAGAAACAACCGCGGCAGATGCGACTTCGGACTTGGCCTTACCAACATCCTTTGGTCTGAACAAGAACTGTCTGTTCAAGTTAGACTTTTCAATAGTGTCATTATCAGTAACGATGATCTTACCGTTTGGACCAGAACCAAGACCCATTAAGGCCCAGTTTTTCAACATTTCACAGCCAATAGCACCGGAACCAACCAAGAAGGTTTTAGAATTAGCAATAGCCTGTTGGAAGTCCAAACCAAACACAGCAATTTGGGCATCGTAACGAGAGTTGATTGGTTTAGTGTTCTCGGCATTTCTTGGGAATCCTTTTGGTAACGATTCCAAGGAATCAAAGTACATGAATTGCTTGATTGGAACGAACTTACCAGAGCAGGCTTTCAAAGTCTCCTGGGCAACCAAACCGCCAATGACCGCATTCACACCTGGAATGTCACCTTGTGATTCGTATGCAAGTTCCGTAAGAAGCTTCTCGTCCAATTCTCCTTCAAACTTAGTCTGTTCGGCCAAGTTCTTGGCCAAGTGGAAAAACTGAGCCAAGTCCTCCTGATTGAATGGTTCTGGGAGACGGCCGGTCTGTTCTTTGAACTGATGAAGGACCTGGAAACCCAAATGCAATTGTGGTGGGCGGTCAAACTTGGCAAAGTCGGAAAAGAAAAACTCTGGTGCAGCCAACTGCTCTGCAAGAGACTGGTAAGAAACATTGTATGGGACCTTTACTTGTGTGAAGATACCACCCTTCTTGTATGTGCCAAACTTGGTGATATCACCAATCTTAAAGGCAAATGGACCCAAGACTGTAACCTTAAATATTTGATCGTTGTTGATGTCAAGGCCATCAACCTCTGTGAATTTGACGTAATCTCCATCTTCGAGGCCATGACGTGAGTCGTCAAGAACAGAAACGGTACCGTCAGCCTCAATGTCTGAAACAATACCAGAAACTGGCTCCTCACCTGTGGAATCAATGATAGTGAAGTCCGTCCCGAGATCAACAAACACAGAGGCAAAGAGACCTCTTGTATCAGCAGAGATGAACTTAATGTTCTTGGCGTGCGTGTAGTTGTTGATTTCAACTTGCTGCTCAATACTCAATTCGGTTGCCACAATGACCTGGAATTTGGACAACTGCTCTTCAGAGAGCTCATCAATAACAGCGATTGGAACATAGGCGTTCAATTCTGCCAATTTGGCGGCGGATGCCAAAGCGCGTGGCTTCCCAACATCATCTTCGGTCAAGAAGAACTGTGTAGAAAGATCTCTAAGCTGAACTTGAGCCGGATCGTATAAAGACAGTGACCTAACACCAGCAAGGGCGACATTCTTAGCAATCTCAATACCCAGACCCTTCAATCCCACAATGAGCACGTTGGAGTTCTGCATTTTGAGCATGGCCTCCTTACCAAGCACATAGAGCTGGCGCGAGTAGAGGGACTCGTCAATCTCCTGCTCTGGTGCTGGCGAAGGCGAATCAATCTGCATCTTGTCAGCCATTTCTACCGTTTAGTGAGACGTGTTGCAGCTTTGTAGAGCGGCGATTGATGCACCCGTGTGGTGTTTGAAGGGTGGCGAGAGTACTTCGCTGCTTGAGCTGTTTACCTCCGCGGCGTTCCATATTTTCGCGGTGATTAATAAAGCCAGAGATTATGTCAGCAGTAGTTGTGGCACGAATTGCGGTAGTCTGTCTGCTGGTTCTATTGTTCATGTCTTTGTCTTTTTTTGCCTCCGTCCTATTCTGCTGCTTATTCACATATCTTCACATAATTAGGAGGTAGTGCTATGTCTGCAAAACAACAGCTTTGGGGAGGTGCCATCACAGCAGAGATCCCGGAGGGCCTAGTCGACGCCTCCAATTTCAGACAAGTCCCAGACTCTCAAGAGGTGTTCCTCGTGGCATCTGAAAACACTACTGATTACTCCCAAATGAACAAAGACGACACTATAATCTTTGATCTTCTCGAACGTGTTGATGGAGCTGATTCTAAGGCTGTGAAAGAGCACTTTGAGGACATTGCTCGCTTGAATGATGCTGATGAATGGAAGATTCTCGCTCTGGATGAAACTAAGAACAATATCATTCCAACAGTGACATCGTTCATTGGAACTGGTGTAGAGCCAGCAAAGAAATGGGGAAGAGATGAGTCGCAGGGAAAAGACTTCAAGTCAGCGCTTGTCGTTGTTCTTGGAGTCGTGAGGCTGGTCAGCGTGGACACAGATCTCTTGGTCACATACAACGTCCCATTCAGCGATGAGAAGGAATTGGAGAGTCTCCGAACACTTCATGACACAAATTCTGTGAAACACAACGATGGAAACCATGCTCAGAAGAGAATTGAGCTCGCTATTGGTGTTGTTGAGAAGATCATCTCCACCATGAAAGTGCACGATTGGCACCTCTTCGGTTAGTTTCAGGGCAAGAACATACACACTTCCATTATTATCACACGACATTCATGATCATGAAATTATTATTTTTCAATAAAAAAATCATTGTTAATGAGCCTATTTATTGCTGTAGTGATTGTAAAACTCACAACCTATGAATGGATAGTCACGTGTATTGTGTGGCCCCAACCTGCCGCGAAATGAGCGAAAAATCAACACTTTGAAATTGACCTGTCAATGCGCCCTTTGAAACAGAGAGCGCCACCAAGCTGAGACAGAACCGTCTATATTTGCACTGATTTTTGTCTCTCTTTGTGATATCACTTACATATAGGACAATACTTCAGCTTTCTGCCTTTTGACGCGTTGTTTTACGGTTAACTGTCGAGGTTATCTAACGTGTCTCAAGAGCGATCGACCATCACCATCAAACTCAACATTCCGGCTCAAATACAATAACCACTTCCAATCCGCGGTGCCAGTCACATATCATATCAAAACCATGGCACCAAGATCCAACGGACTCAGACGCATCGTGGTCATCGCGGCGTCGATCCTAACGTTACTCCTTTTACTGTACAAGCTCTCTCCAAATAAAACCCCCGATCTCCAGGAGGTTCTCAAACAAATTCCAAACGAGAACATATTGAACATGAACAGCAGAAAAAATGATGAGGTGGCTGATATATTGGAGCTTTTCGCTGAGAAATTGCTAAAACAACAAGATGAACGCATTGCACAATTGGAAGAGGACCGTAAGCATTTGGAAAAGAAGATCGAAGAGTTGCGTCGTCCGCCAGCAGACGCGACTCTCAGAGAAAAGCTGGCCTTCCTGTTCCCTTACGACCAAAGCAGAAAGTTCCCTGCCTATATCTGGCAGAGTTGGAAATATGGTCTTAATGATGAGAGATTTGGTGAGAAATTCAAAGAGGGTGAGACTCAATGGGCTCTTAAGAACCCAGGATTTGTTCATGAGCTGTTTAATGATGACACATCTCACGCTATTGTGCATTACCTTTATGTTTCGATTCCTGAAATTGTGGAGGCTTACGAATCATTACCTTCGATCATTTTGAAAATGGATTTCTTTAGATATTTGATCCTTCTTGCTCGTGGTGGTATCTATGCTGATGTCGATACCTTGCCATTGCAGCCAGTTCCAAACTGGATCCCAGAGAATGTTTCGCCAAATGAAGTTGGCATGATCATTGGTATTGAATCCGATCCAGATACTCCAGACTGGAGAAAGACTTATGCCAGAAGACTTCAGTTCTGTCAGTGGGTGATTCAGGCTAAACCAGGCCACCCTATCCTTCGTGAAATTGTGGCTAAGATCACAGAAAGCACGCTTGAAAAGAAGAAGCTTGAAGAGCTCGAGGTTAAAAATAATTTGGACATTTTGGAATGGACGGGAGCTGGTGTTTGGACCGATGTTGTCTTTACTTACTTCAACGATTACGTTCAGAGTGGTATCTTCTCCAAGATCACCTGGAAGGACTTTACAAAACTTGAAGTTCCAAAGCTAGTGAGTGATATCCTTGTTCTTCCAATTACAAGTTTCTCTCCTGGTATTGGTACTATGGGTGCAAAGGATGAAGATCACCCATTGGCCTACGTTAAGCACTACTTCGAAAACATTTGGAGGAATAACTGATTATCTGTACATTATTAATTACTAATCGAGCTTTGATTGATTGTTTAAACCGTTTACAACTGCCTGTCTCACGACCATTATAGATTCTTAGGCTCATCCAGACACCAATACAAACATCCGGACATATACGTAGACTCCTCAACAAGAATAAATTGCCAGATCTCCACTCCGGCGTAATCATTTTGACAATGGACAGTTCTAAACAATGTTTAATTGCCTGTAGTTCTAACTATCTCGAATCATTTCTCTGTTTATAGTCTTTTAGATTACGTAACTGCCTTTTCTTTCTACCCTTTACACAATGTAATATTCGTTGGCGATGTAATAATTTATTTTCTTGAAAAAGAATAAATCTAAGTAATAAAAACATACTTCAAACTGCAATATTCGAATTTCATTCAAGCTTAGTGGAATTTATAAAGTTTAGCTATGCAGTAGAGGCCCAATATTTTTGAAAATCAGCCCTCTTGTAAATTAACTACATACCGAAGGCCTAACAATAAAATAACTCCAAATTAGTAAAATATTATACACACCCTTTTCAACTGGCCAAAGTCGCCTGGTATTTGTTCGCCTGAGCCTGACATAATTCTTTCCACTGTTGTGGGTACTTCCATTGCTTATATTCCTCTTGTAATATGTTGAACTGCATCAACAGTCCAGCCTCCATATGCCAACCAATATGGCAATGGAATGGCCAAACACCAGGATTATCAGCGACGAACCTAACAATAGCCCACTTGTAACCTGGAACCATTATTGTATCTCTTTTCATGAAGTATCCGCCTTCTCCAAATTCTTCTGTGGCACTGAAATGGGAATTGATCTTATCATAGTATTCATAGCGGAAGTTTCCCGAACCAGTCATCATAATCCAGAATTTATAGCCGTGCAAATGGAATGGGTGAGATCCGTCATCCTCGTTATTGATAACCACATCAATAACGGCTCCACGTTTGTTGATTGATACGAGAAAGTTGTCCTCATAGGGAACACTTGCTTGCACAACTTCTTCGACGTTTAAATTCGTATTGTTGAAAGCTAAGTTGTATAACGAGGATGACGGAGTCCATGGTTTGTATGTTGTACCATTGAATACACCACGAGACAACTGCCAAGCACCGATATTGAACCAAGCATTCAGATGAACATGTTCATCATGCTGTCTTGGTGGTGGATCCAAAAATAACGGATGTAATAATGATTCATCAAGTTCACGACAAAAGACATCTCTAACGTATTGATACTCCTCGCTGACCGGATCCAAAGTTGCAGCATAATCTCCCTCAAACCGGTCCCATTCAGAGACATATAGAACAACAGCCTTGATGTCATATCTCATCCATGGATTCAAGTGATCGAAACAATATTCATTCATCTTTGCATGCATCCAAAACATGTTCTTACGAACATTGAGGACATTTGTATGGACAATGACAGAGTAGCGTTGCGCTGAGGCAATATTAAGAACGTCAACATCTACAGGTAGAGTTGTTGTTCCGTCAGCTTCAATCACTTTAAGGTTATGATTATCCAAAGTGAAGTCCACATCTGCAAAGAAGCCAATGTTGATAACGCGAAGTCTATAACGATAATTTGGCTTGAATTTGAAGACATGTCTCAATGACTCCTCCGGTAAGAAAGTAGCGTTAAGATAATAATCCTCTGGGAACGTAAAGACATTTGCACCTTGAATGAGACCATTATCCGGTGTTGGTTCCGCATTTTCGTTATCAGGAGCTAAGTAGTCTTCAAGATATGTCTCGGCTCTGTCATGGTAATGATCCCCAACAAGAACGGCAAGCTCTTCGTCATACATGTCTCCAATGGCATCATGTTCTTGCTTGGAATGAATGACAACAGGACCAACGAGACCATCAGCAGCCTGCGTGGAATAGTGTGAATGGTACCAGTATGTCCCCCATTGATTGCTATCGACAGTAAACTCCATGATATAATCCTGATTTGGTGGGATCTCACATTGGTTAATGTAGGTAGCCCCATCATAAAAGTTTTGGTTCTTGAAGTAAAGGCCATGGAAGTGGATTGCAGTTGGCTCGAAGCCTTTATTCTGGATATGGATCTTGATAGTGTCTCCACTGTTGCATTGAACCATTGGACCGGGAAACTGACCGTTGATCACCGTCATGTTCCTTAGGACTCCGTCTGGTGCTGCGAGGATATCGGAGATGGTCCAATGGTACTCACGGACCTGTGGGGCAGCGTCATAATCCCATTGTTTGTTCTTGATGGCGTACTCTGTATTTGTATCCAGTCTCCAGTCAGCAGTGGATTTGCGGAGCTTGGAGGGAGAGAAAACCGACACTGGTGGTCCAGAAGTAGATCTAATGCCCCAAAATACCACAAGCGAGAAGAAGGCCGTCAGCACCAGAGTCAGAAGCGTGAGATATGCCCGCGTGGAGGTGTATCCCTTTGGTCTTGGTGACCTCTCCCGTCTTCTTGTGGAGGGAAGAAGGGTTTCTTCGTCCCCAGATAGCCGTGTCAAGCCCGGTGTGGCCATGGTTTCTAAAGGTTATAAGTGGGCAGGGGGGTCGTGCGACTGGGGAAGAGTAGAAGAGATGGGCGCCTTTGTGGAAAAATTTCCCTGACAATAAACAGGATCCCCGATTTCCCATCAACAAGCAAGGTCCCCCTTCTCGGCACCTGCAGTCACATACAGAAACAGAGTATTCAGGATCCCTCACAAGGTCCGCACGTTCCCGGCGGGGGCCATCCACGTGTGCTTTGGCGTCTTGCATGCGCACTTCGCAAACGTGTGCGGGACGCCGATAACGTCCTCTCCGAATTGGAATTGCAACTGGAAACGGTTGGCGGAGGAGTGAGCAAAAAGAACCCTCCTGTGTAGTCCCACACAAGTCCGCCTCGGACATGTATTCCTTCGAAGAATGTTTCCCAGGCAGAGGGGAGTGGAGACAAGAAACACAAGAGCTGCGCCGAGACGGCGGTAGCGGCTATTGTCGGCCACACAACGCGAATTCAGGGGAACGCCGATGGGCGGCCCCATCTCTCCTACTCGAGGTTCTTCCTGTTCCCAGGACAGAGATTGCTAGGGAAGCGGACACATTAACTGGTCTCCTCAGCTGAGGGCACAACCCTATCCACTTTGCGAGCTGCCCGAGAGGACGCAAGGACTGGGGGGCCCTACGACCGCTGCGCGCGCACACAAAACCGCCTCTATGGAGACAAAGAGGAGGGCGACGTCCTCCTCCTCTCTTGTCCCCGCCTTTCTGACAAACAGGTGTGCTCTGATTGGCTGCACATTACAGCAGGACAAGGCCGTGCTCCCCCCTGTGTGTTTACAGATGTAGATCTCCGCCGAAACGAGGCCTCGAAGCCGCTGTCTCTTTGTTGCACCGCCTACGTTTTGGCCCACGAAAACGTGGGCTCCATCCGGCAGGCCATGCGGGATCGACAGAAACCGACAACAGAGCTGCAGGCCCGTCTGAGCAAGGGCGGCAGACATTGTGCCCAGGTGTTGTTGAAAGGGACAATAAGCCGTGGTTTGGTGTATGAGGGAGGGTTGCGAGCCGGGGCCCTCTTGGCCTAAGCACATCAACAATGGGCCAAGAGTCGGGGCTGGTAAGTGTCATGGGCTTGTCCTGCTCTTGGCGGATGTGTGTGATCTCTCTCAACGTCTGGGAGCATCTGCCCTAACTGAGTCTCCACAAATGACGTTTTGGTGACGAAAACGGGAAATGCACCGTCCAAATACGGGGGCATGGATGCATGGCCCCAACTTTCTTGGGCACAAAGCGGCCCACGAGGGTCGTTGCATGTCGGCCCGCTCGAGAGAAAGAAAGGGAGCGGTCGTACATAAACAAATTGACACGCAATCACCGGGCTCTTTTGAACAGAGATCCAATTGTAGATCACCGATCAACAAGCACAGATATACCGAGAGATGTTGCTCAAGAGCCTTGTCCCGCTGCTGGCTGCAGGGATAGCATCTGCTAAAGTAACCGAGCGTCTTTTCTCAACCATCCAGCCTTCAAACGATGAGATCTATGCAGCACAGCAGACTGCCAAAACCAACCACAAGACTTCTAACGTTGAGGGAACGGCTTTCAACCGTTTTGTTGTAATTTGGCTTGAGAACACCGATTTCGACAAGGCTGCTGAGTCCGAACTTCACTGGTTGGCGCAGTACGGTATCACCTTGACCAACTACTGGGCCGTTACTCATCCATCGGAGCCAAACTACGCCGCCTCCGTTGGAGGTGACTACTTCGGTATGGGCGACGATAACTTTGACCGTTTCCCATCCAACGTCTCCACCGTTGCCGACTTGCTGGATTACAAGGGAATCTCCTGGGGTGAATACCAGGAACACCTACCATACTCTGGCTACGAAGGTTTCCAGTTTGTTAACCAGGAGAATGGAGCTAACGATTATGTCAGAAAGCACAACCCATTAGTCCTGTACGACTCTGTTGCCCAAGATTCTGACAGATTGGCCAACATTAAGAACTTGACCGAGTTCTACACCGACTTGGAGAACGAGACTTTGCCACAGTGGATGTTCATTACTCCAAATATGACTGATGATGGTCATGACACTAACATTGACACTTCCTCTGCCTGGACTAAGGGTTTCTTGGAACCATTGCTCTGTAACGAGTACTTCATGAAGGACACTTTGGTCCTCGTCACTTTCGACGAAAGTGAAACTTATACCATTAAGAACAAGGTCTTTGCCGTTCTTCTTGGAGGTGCTGTCCCTGAGTCCTTGTGGGGTACCCTTGATGATACTTTCTACCAGCACTATTCTGAAATCTCTACCATTGAAGCCAACTGGAATTTACCACATTTGGGGCGTCACGATGTTGATGCTAACGTCTTCCAGTTTGTTGCGGACCAGACCGGTGTCACTAACGTCGAGGTTGACACCACAAACAGAGTTAACAACCATTCTTATGTTGGTTGGATCACTGACAACACGCAGGATTTCCCAGCACCAAATGTTGATGCAGTTAACAAGAATGGTCAGCCTATCTTGGACTCCATTAAGTCAGTCTGGGCTGATGAGTACTCTGCCCAATTGTCAGAGTCTTTCTTCACCTCTACTACCACCATTTCCTCTTGGAACGTTCCAGACGCCACTGTTGATCTTTCTTACCTGTCTCAGACTGCTGGTGTCCTTACCTGTGCTTCCTCGTCTTCTTTTGAATCATCATCTGAGCCCTCTGAGACTCCTTCTTCTTCCTCTGCTGCTGAGTCTTCTTCTTCTGAGATTGTTTCCTCTTCTGAGGCTCCATCGTCTGAATCTTCTTCTGAGATTGTCTCCTCTTCTGAGGCTCCATCGTCTGAGTCTTCTTCTGAGATTGTTTCCTCTTCTGAGGCTCCATCGTCTGAGTCTTCTTCTGAGATTGTTTCCTCTTCTGATGCTACAGAGTCCTCCTCCTCTGAAGTTTCCTCTTCCTCTACCGAGGCTATCTCCTCCTCTGAGGCCCCAGAGTTATCATCTGCAGAGTCATCCTCTTTACCATCTTCCACTGCTGTCCCAAATTTGACAGGATATTACCACGGTGGTTCTCCATTCTGGACTCTTGAGATCCCAGGTGCTCTTGACTTTACTTCAGTTAGCGTTGTTTTCAACAAGTCTGCTGGTGACTTTGAATTCACTGAGTCCGCCGTCACCGTTGGATCCGAGGACAAATCTTCTGCTTCTCAGATCGACTCCACCTCTGAGGGTGTTTCCATCACCCTCGATTTCACCATCGATGCTTCAGAGTCTCTTGAAATTAAGGTTGCCGCTGAGCTGATCTCTGGCTCCTTCTTGACTACCGGGGCTCACATCGAAATCATCACTGCTTCTGGTACTAAACTCATTAAGAGAGCTGTTGAGACCTATGACTTGATAAGCACTATCGTTGCCGATGCCTCTTCTTCTGAGATCCTATCCTTTACGGAATCCTCTGAAGTTGTTTCAACCACTGAGTCCTCTAACATTGTCTCGTCTACTGAATTTGTCTCGTCTACTGAGATTCCATTCTTGAATTCTACTTCGACCAAGACGGAGATATCTTCTACCATCGTTACCATCACTTCTTGCTCCGATAACGTTTGCACCACTGAGGGTGTTACCACTGGTTTGACTGTTGTTACCACCACTGAGAACGGGGTCATCACAGAATACACCACTTACTGCCCGCTGACTGAGTCTACCTCCACGGAGGCTACTGAGTCTCAAAAGGATAAGACAACTTCCACCGAAGCCACCACCACCAGTTTGACTGAGGAACCAAAGTCCACTGCGACCGAGGTTACCACTGAGTCTGCTACCACAACAGAGGCCCAAGTGTCGACTTATGAAGGAAAAGCAGCTGGTTTGACTTATGGTTCGGCCCTTATTGCTGGTTTGGTTTCTTTCTTGATGTTCTAAGCAAACGCCAACTGAAGCCTTTTCAATTCTTTAGATTGTTTCTATCATTACTCATTCTTTAAATGGGAAATTTAAAAAGTTTCTTTTGTAATATATTAACTATTTATAAATGAGATGACTCGCAGAGCTCACCGTCCTTCGAGGTAATATCTTGTACTGCATAGAGCGGCGCTCACTGGCATCAATAATAGCTCACAACAATGCTTTGTTCGGTACCCAATCTTTTGAAAAAAGCCAGATAATAACCTTGGGAAGTAAGAGTATGAATGGAGTGAGCTGATGCTAAACCCATATCATTAAGAAACGCTGGCACTTCAAGGTTGAGGAATTCCAGATGAATCAGATACCGTAGTCGAGATTGAATAAAAGGATTTAACAAAACTCAGCACTAAATATCAGAAGAAACAATCCTGAAAAGCTCACCACCTCGATGGTACAAACTATTGAAGGATCCTTCCTCTGCAACTGACCCGTTCTTCATCACCACAATTCTATCAGCAGCCTTCATCATCTCTTTATCATGTGTGATCAGCAATATACTCATATGAGTGCTTTTGAAACTTTTGGCTACCAGTTCGGAAATATTTCTCGTGTTCTCGGCATCCAGAGCAGATGTACATTCATCCAATATCAACAAATTTGGCTTTCTAATAAGTGCTCTAGCAATAGATAACCGCTGAGCCTGACCCCCGGACATCAAAGACGTATCAATTCTCGTATCCAAACCTTCGGGTAAAGAAACCACAAAGTCATAGATATTTGAAAGCTTTAGTACTCTAACGATATCAAAATCAGAGACCCCGATCAGCCCATATGATATATTATCCCTTATCGATCCATCAAAAAACGTAGCCCTCTGATCGACAAGCGCGATCTGGTTTCTCAACCACTGAGTTTCGATTGCACTGACGTCAACACCATCATAAAAGACACCAGAAGATTGGAAAAGCCTTGTAATTAGCAAAGCCAATGTAGATTTACCACTCCCAGACTCGCCAACAATGGCGAGATGCTCCCCTCTTTTCAAATACAAACTCAGGTTATTTAATACCTTGTGATGTGGAATGGATGGATAGCAGAAGTTTACATTTTGGAACTCAACAATCTTATAAGTCTTCATAGCAGGGACAGCAGCACCACAAGACTCAACTTCATCCTCAGGAAGGTTTAAAATACGGAACGTATAAGTACCAGCTCTTTGACCTCTGCTGATATCTGGAATCTGGTTCATCAATGAAACAGACTGCATGATGGAAAACAGTAACAAGACATAAGTCTCCATGAGTTGCAATGACGTGTACTCACCACTACCAACGAGTTTCATTCCATAGTAGAGAAGAATTCCTTGAACAACGAATGTCAACATATTAGTAATAGAAACACCGAACCCGGTAAAGAAGGATCTCTTCAAAGCAGCTTTCTTCAAAGTTTCAACTCTTTCAGCATACTTGCCTTTGAAATAAGCTTCCAACCTCAAAGTCCGGATTGTTTTGTATCCTCTGACAGCTTCATACAACTGGTTCTCCAAATCTGACACAGCGTTTTTGTACTCATTCTCGCAGCCCTGCAACAATCCAGCATACAGAGTAGATGTTACGACAAACAGAGGTAACATAGAAATACACACCAACGAGAGCTTCCAGCCTTCAATGAGAGCCCAGATTATCCCCATACTCCCTAAAACAGTCATAGTAGTCATTACTCCAAGAAAATGGGAAATGAGTGATCTCAAATCTCGAGCATCATTCAACAACAAGGCATTCAGTTCAGATACTGAGTTCGACTTTTCAGCAAACCAACTAATCCCTTGTTCGGAAATCTTCTTAAAAGCCTCAGTTCTCAATGTGTAGATCCAAATCTCGGCAGAATAGCTCAAGATGAATTCTTTAAGGAAAAGAGTTACTCCATCAAAGAGAGCCAAAGACAGAACAGTCATGGACCATTTAAGTAAGTAACGCGAGCTTCCAATGCCCGAGCCTTGTGGAACAATACCAGCAAGCAGCTTTGAGAAACAATAAGAAAAGACTGGATTAACTGCACCATTGAGTATTGAAAAGACAATTCCAAGAACCAATACAACTTTATTATCTACCGTCTTGACCATATTAGCAACGATCTTAGTGATTGGGGTAAGATCTGGCCTGTCCTTCTCTCCAGACTTTTCAAAATCATTTTCTTCAATTTTTTCTTGAACAATAGTTCTTCTAGATCTTACAACAGACTTTCTAATCTTTTGCTCATCAATTTCTAGTTGGCTGCGGTTGTCTTGTTGAAAGTAGCCTAATGGGTTTGCAGTGGAAAGGATTTGAGTAGAAACCCTTGAACCGAGCTTGTTTATAAATGAACTCTCAATAGGCCTCTCATATACCTGAGTGAAAGTATCTTCTTCCTTGTAACTAAATCTCTGCAAGGAAGCCAGATTATTGAATAATCCAGATTCATCCAAGTGCCTTCTTATTCCTTTTTCGGCAACAGAACCATTTTCCATCAAGTACACATAGTCATCATCACCAATTTGTGAGAGCTCATGAGTCAATATAATTGTAGTCTTGCCACGTCTCCATCGTTTAATCGATCTGATAATCAAATCTCTCATAGCCATATCCAAGGCAGAAACACTTTCATCCAAGATTAATATAGGCGTATCTCGCAACCTGGCCCGAGCAATAGCGACACGTTGCTGTTGCCCTCCACTGAGAGTGATGCCGCTAGGTCCAACAACAGCATCTAGACCATCTCCTAAATCACGAACAACATCATCTAAGAATGACATACGGACAGCTTCTTTCAAACCGTCTTCCGTAACGTGGTGAAGTCCAGTTGTGACACAGCCCATCAGAATGTTGTTCTTTATTGTGTCTTTGAATAATGTACATGTCTGTTCCACCAATGTGATGTTATCAGTAAGCCATGCCGAGCTCACAACATTAACACTGAATCCATCTATCTCAACGCGGCCTTTTTTCGGTGAATAGAAGTTGAGAAGGAGGGAACCCAAGGTGGACTTACCAGAACCTGATCTCCCAACAAGGAATGTTGTCTGACCAGCAGGGAAATGTATCGTCACATTCTTGAGAACTGCATTGTCTGGTCTGGTCGGGTATGCGAAGTCAACATTTTTGAACTTGATGTCTCCATGACATACAGCTGGATACAATAAAATCTTCTCAGCGCATCCATTGCTAAATTGCTTCGTGGATTTGGTCTTGACAATCTTCGTGTGGCGAATTTGGATGAATGACTGGATCTTCTGAATTGCGACGTTGGCCTTTTGAACCGTTATAAGCTGTGGAAGGACACTTCTGAGGGTCTCACCAAGCATAAGACATGATGTAAAGCAAGTAAGCACATCTCCAGATTCGGCTTTTCCCCTTCTTACTTGTGAAGATCCAAACCAGAAGCCCTGGACAAACATGCAGAGGATGACGAACCTCAGTGTACCCTGGTTAGCTCCAGAAACGAAGGCTAGTCGGGTGAACGCGAGTTTGCACTTCTCCACTGCGAGAACAAATTTTTTATATTCCACCTCCTGCGTAGAGAAAAGCCTTACAAGCTTTGCTGATTCTAGTGACCAGTCGAGGATCTTGGCTGCTGTAGTCGATTGCTCGTTCTCCAATCTTGTGTACTTTTCAACGAGCCTTGCGAAGAACCACGTCAGCAGAGCAATCAGTGGCGAAGAGCAAAGCATGATCAATGTTACAGACCAGGAGTAGTACATAGAAGTACCAAAGAGTGCAAGTATTGAGACAAGACACTGCAAAGTCAATGCTGTGGCTTCTGCAGTTCCGGATCGAAGCTCTTCAATGCATCGGTTTGTTTGGGTAAGGTCTCCCATCACCTTGTCGTTCTCTTCATACCATGAAATTGGCTTTGCCAGAAAAGTCTTGAGCATATGCTCTCTTGCACGAAGTCCTTGTCTCTCGCCAAACTGCATCCAGCAGGTGATAGTTGTCCAGACGACAAATACCGAGCTACCACCAAGCGCTAACAGCGCCATTGTGGAGAGCTTGATTGCGTGAATATAGTCACCGAACGAGGCATAGCTTCCCGTGACATACTTTGACAGCACATTGAAGACACGGCCAATTAGGATGGATGAGATGGATGGGCCAAGAGCTGCTCCAATCGTGGTAATGATCGCAAAGAACAATAGCGTTAGATCAGACTTCTCAAACAGCATATAGATGCGTGGCCTCCGCAACCTGGCGTAGTAGCTCTCATCTCTCGAGTCATAGGCAGTATCCTGGAGATTCAGGTCAAAAAGAGCACATTCTGTCTGAAAGTTTAGGGTGCTGGTAGTCTCAACAGTGCTTTTGGAGACGGTACTGGTTGGTGTGACGGGGGTCATCATGCTGTGAATTTGACCTCTTCAGCCACAGGGACTACTGAGTGATAGGCAGGGAGCGTGTGGGAGGTGTTTTAAAGGGAAGTTAAGTCCGCCATTCACATTGAAACATCTGTCATCACTAACTCCACCTCAATCGGAGCCTCATGTCGACGGGGCAGAGGGCGCTGACCTGTCAGTCTTTGGCTTAAATGCGATGGCTTTCCCAAAGTGGAGAGAACAATTAGGCGTCGGAATTGCATGTCGGAATAAATTTGGTACACGCACTCGTGACACCAGACGCCAAACTTCACATGCGTTTTTAGGCTTTTGCTCCCCATATAAATAGGCACCGGCTTCCTGGCCCTTACACCCCAGCTAGACGGTAAGGAGAGAACTGTTGAACGATAGTTGGTCAGGAATTGTACAATGAGCTCCAAGATTCAACAAGCAACTGAGATCTTCGACCAGCTCCTATCCGATGTGGATATAACCAAGAGAAGCTTCCAAAGTAAGCAGTGCCACCCAGTGATTATTCATTCGACAGCACACTAACCCACAAATTTTAGTTGCCCTTGCATCCATCTGTTTCAATCCAATATTTTGGAACATAGTGGCCAGACTCGGTGAGTACAGAATTATCGAATGGCGCAATGGCAGCAGTTAGACACTAACATTACCCCACAGAGTACAACACACATTTCCTCACCAAGATTGCTTTTGGCGCCCGTAATGGATGTTACCTCCTCGCAGTTACAATCTTCTCCCTCGGAATCTTTAGAGATTACCTTTATGAAAAGGCTCTTTCTGAGCAGGCAACATCTGACCTGTTGTCGGGCCCATTGTTCCAGGTTGCAGGTGTCATCTCCTTTGCGCTTGGCAACGTTTTCGTCCTAAGTTCAATGTGGGCACTTGGAGTCACTGGAACTTACTTGGGTGATTACTTCGGTATCTTGATGACCGAGAGAGTGACAGGGTTCCCATTCAATGTTTTGGATAACCCAATGTATGTTGGATCCACCTTGTGTTTCCTGGGTACCGCTTTGTACTTCGGCAAACCGGCCGGTTTGTTTGCCACCCTACTTGTCCATCTGCTTTATTCTATTGCTTTGAAGTTCGAAGAGTATGTATTTGAACTCTGTATACCTACGTGCAACTACTAACACTTGTCACAGACCGTTTACAGCTAAGATCTACGCCGAGAAGGCGAAGGAAGATGCGAAGAAGGCAAACTAATTTGACACACTGCCTTAGATTAGAGGAGCTTTCTACTCTATCAACCATCCATATTAACACGGATGCCTGATTCTTAGGCCATGTAAATACACATCAAAAAGCTGCCTTTTGTTGCACTAATCTTTCAATCTGTTTGTTTGTAATAACTGAAACGTTCCCGATATCATTAAACGCGGACATGCGGCGCCCAATCCAACGATTATAGGTAATGCTAGTGATCCGCCAGTAAAATGCTTGATAGAAATGGATAATAAGCGCAAAATGTAAGAAAATAGCCCAAAATACAACGCTTTACAATTCTGGAGGTGGAAAAAAAAAAGAACCAGAACACATCGGGGCAAAAAAAAAATACCGATGCCTCCTATGGGAATTGAACCCATGATCCCCGCATTACGAGTGCGATGCCTTACCACTTGGCCAAGCAGGCTTCGACAGCAATCATATTACGGCGTCAAGCTTCCAAAAGGCCTCGGAAAATCGTAAACATGCCAGAAACAACAAAAATCCCTTATATTCTCATAAATACGGTGTCTATCTACAACAAGTTTCTTTGAAAAAATATGCAGATTTTAATTTTTAAGGTCCTGCTCTAATTATAACACATGGCCCAATATATGAAGCGGTGTTGAGTGAAGGACCATGCCATGATTTCCTTGGTCGTCGTTAGAACATGCAAACATCACCTCTCACTTCTATCCACTTCTTCACTTTACCCTTCCAGATCTCCCAATGCCCTTTTTAAGTATTGTATAATATTGTTCGTCATATATCAACTCTTGAACTGCATCACAAAGTTGACAAACCGCTTTTTAAATGCCTTAGAGTCCAATGTAACCATGTTTTGGATCAACTCCTCACCAACATTGGCAGGCAATTGAATACGTGGAAAGTAAACATCTCTCAAATAGGTAACAAGTGTCTCGCCCTTGATCGTGAAAAGAGTCTTCAAGATGTTTGCTAGCTCATCTGCAACAAATCTGTACTGAGCATCAGCAATGTCAAACTTTTCGTTCTGGAATGGAATCTCGAAACTCAATCTCACCAAGTTCTCCAAGAGGAAAGTAGAAATCCCCTCGATAGTCAACCCAGTGGCGTACTTGTCATTGCTGTCATTGATACTATCATTACCAAAGACATTTGTAAGAGTGACCAAAGTGCTGAGAGACAACTTAGCCACTTGTAAATCTTCCAAGTTGTTAGCATTGGCGAAGAGACTCTGTAAGATTGTTGGAAGATTAGACTTATTAGTCTCCGTAAACAACAAGCTAGTAACGTTGTTGGTGGTTAAACTGACCAAAAGTGTGATGTATGCTTTCTTAAGCGCAGATTTTTCCCTCATGATGTGGGGCATCAATTCGTAAACGTCATTTTCACCCTTATCGTCAAGCATTCGGTAAACCTTGGTGGTCAATGGAGTGAATAAGTCACTAAGTAACTGATAAACCAAGTCATCTTTGTTGAAATTGTGGACAATCTGCCCAATGAATCCAAGGAAGTCAGTCATTTCACTGAAGTTCAAGTTTGACGAGGCCAAGATGATAGAAATCAAACGAGACAAATGGGAACTGATGGAGTTCTTGAGGATTGGAATGAATCTAGCAAATGAAAATCTTGCTGCATCTCTGATAGACTCGTTAGAGTTTAGACGTTCAAGTGTAACAAGGACAACTTCAGCGGTGTTGTTGAATCTCTCCACAACTTCTGGAGCGTATTTTCTGTTTGGCGTAGTGTCATACTCAAATCCGCGGGCGATGGTTCCAATAGCCATCAAGAGGTGATGAGCTTCAAGAATGGCCTTTGGATCAGGTGTTGGCCCGGATATAATTCTCTGGAGGTTACCAAAGATTGGATTCAAAAGAATATCCATCAACTTGAGTTTGAGGGGAACCTTAGAAGCATCCACAAGAGCACTCAATAAACCAACAGTTTCGAATAAATAAAGTTGGTTGTCAAACTTAGAAGAAGTCTCCACAAGCTCAGAATCATCATCTTTCTGAGGAAGTTCAGCCTCTATGACCAACAAATTTTGTGACATATCAGAAATCAAACGTTCAATGAAAGCATCATCCAGCTGTGGCTTTGTCAACTTGCAGAATCTGGAGAACAGGTACCAACATCTCATTTGAACTTTCTCATTAGAATTTGCAAGACCCAGGCTGGTGAAGAGACTCAATATATGATTTGTCAAGTCATTTTTGTTTGCAGAATTATTAACAAGGGTAGAGTGACGAAGGATTAATTCAAAAAGTAAGAGTTGAATGAGAGGGTGATTAATTTGAATGACGTTCGAGTTGATTGTTTTGATCAACATCTCTTGAAACATGAGATATGGCTTGGATTCAAGAAGCTGGTTCTTTGGAATATTCATGAGGTTTTGTCTTAAACTATCCGAGTAGTTGGTGAGTTCGAAAAGACCCAATTCAATTTGCCTCCAATCATCACCGCCACTTTCAAATATAGATTGGTTGATGACAGCAAATATCTGTTGCAAGTAAATATCTGGGTTGATAGAAGCGATTGTATCTTGGAAGATCTTTAGTCTTGATCTGAACTCTTCAAACTCTGAAATAGTATCTTCATCATCTCCATCATCTTCAGAGTCATACTTCATCTTGATGATAATCTTTTGAAGCAAAGTAGCAAGCATTTCCAAGTGTGTAGGGTTGATCTGCCCACCATTCTGTTTAATGATTCTCTTCAGCGAGGCCAAGAAAGAAGATATGAATGTGAAGACTTGAACGGAAACATCATCGTAGTCGTGAGACAAGAAATTAAGAATGTATGGAAATAGGGCGATGATTTGCTCATTAGCGCTTGCCTTTGCTGGTACCGATGATTCACTGGAGTCAAGAATGTATGTCAACTCCAATCCAATGGCGTTATAGAGCTTCGCAATATGTTCCACAAACTCCAGATCACTGTCATCGAGACTCAATGAACCCACCACGCTTGTCAAGTTCAACAATGATAACAGTTCGAGTTTGCTCTCCGGCTTCATCTTTTTACTAATGATTTCAGTAAGTGTATCCGAGCAAATAACACGCTGTTCATTTCTTGTCAAGAACTGCAAGATGAGGTTGATGTAATCCGACGGAACGATTAAGCTGATCTCAATCCACGAGACCCATGTGCCAATGACTTGCAAACATTCTCTCAAAATCTCTTGTGTCAACGGCAGAGACTTGTCCTTAAAGTCGGAGAGAATGGTCTTCCAGATAACTGTGAGTGTATTCATATCTGAAACTCTAATAGCGTCCTTCAAGTTGTTGTTTCTCTCAACAAGAGGTCTCTCTCTAATAATCAACTGGTCGCCAATCTCGGAGTGGATTGCAAGTAGCACTCTCAAGAACATATCCACCGCCACATCGTTTTCATTTTTAATCAACTCTTGGAAGTCTTTAAAGAATGTGTTCCACGACGTCAAGTAGGTTGCACAGAACAGTGCGGCGAATGTCTCCGCGAGTTTGTTCTTAAAGAATGGCGCTTCGTACTTCGATGTCGTAATAATCTCGCTGAGGTGCTGCAAAAGAGTAGTCCTTATGTAACCATTCGGTTCTTGCCTAATTTGTGGGATGTAGTCACAAAGAGCCTGGAGGGCGATGAATCTGGTTTGATCCGCTGTCTTGACATCCTTCAACAATAACGAGAATGCCTGCCACCCATCGGCGGAGCTCTTGAGCTCATTCAAAAACTCAATCGCCTGGCGCTGCAAATTCGGGTCAGCTGTGCCACCAATGGCGATCTCCACCGCCTGCTTGATCTGCTCTTCCATATGTGCGCGCCGCTGTGTGTATGTGGCTGTTCGTGTGATGGGGGGTTCTCGGGCGGCAAAAGGCTGAAGAGAGGGCGAGATGAATAGAGGTTATGCGGGAGACCCTGTGGTTGGCGAGTCGGAGCCGTTCGAAAGCAGAGTTTAGCGTGTGGATCTGGGAATGCCTCTTTGGAGAGAAAATAGCAGAGCGGCAAAGCTGTCTGCGATGGTGGGGGCGAAGTGAAGTGGTATTTCTCTGGCGATGCCGCTGTCACTTGTCGATGGATTTTTTTTTGTTTTGGTTGTGCGATCCGCTTTGTTGTGGTGGATATTTTTCACCAGTGGCCAAGGGTGCGGAAAAGGCTGTATTGGGAATGTTACCGCAATAGGCAATTCAAACGGAGGCGCTCTTCTGCTAATAGCCATCCAGAGCGAGCCTGACGTTTCGAACCTGCTAGGCTAGTGCCCTCTTAGAATGCTTGGAATACTAAGCACCCATCCCAATGGCGTACTTTTCGCTAGTGCCTGCAGATACAGGTGCAAACAGGGCGGCTGCCAAACTATCCCTCCCCAACGGACATGCTGAAGTCGTCCGGGGAAAAATACTACGCAGTAACTCATAAACTATAAACAACATCAATTACCAACGACTCGAGCCCCTAATGGTCTGATGCTGGTGCTCTCTATTGGCTCTGATCATTCTCACAAACTCACAGAGCTCATTAACGGGTTCAGGGCCTTCGATAGCCACCTCCGCTTGCTTTGCCGCTGGCATCTGGTCTTCGACCGGACGGTGAAGACTTAACAATGGAACGCGCCCAGAAGGGGTTTGTGGTGCCCAGAAAGGATTATCATAGTCTTCCGTGATTGAAGTGGACTTCCTTACGAGCAGGCTGGACTTTTCGGCCAGAGGAGTGCTGGCCATGCTCTTTCTCGATGCTACTCTTGAAGGGGCCCGTGATGAGAACGCCGTGACCTTGGTCGAGCCGCTGAAGGTAAAATCACTGTCATCTTGGTCATCTCCTGAGGAAAACTCAAACTTGTCAAATTTCTTCTCTTTCGCTGGCACCTTGAAAGTTTCACTGGAAGTGGCGGAAGGAGCTTGCTGACAATGGCGAGTTTGGATTCGTGTGATCTCATACACCGAGGACTGATCAAGTGGTAACTCTTCGCACATAGCCTCGAAGTTGTTAGGCTTTGAATTGAACAGCTCGAGGGAATGTGGGTATGAGCCGGTGGATGTCACTGACCGAAATGAGGATCTGTCTTCTTTGTCGTCAGCACCCTGCTCATCCTCATCCGCTATAGCGATCTCAGCCTTCTTGAAAAGCAAGGAAACATGTCTCTTGAATGTTCCAAACCTGCTCGACTTGTGGATTCCTATGTGATGATTATCAACTGACTTAACTGTATTTTCGAAGCTCACTCTTGTCTCATTCTCAATCAAAGTGTCATTGAGCTTCCTTGCAAAAGTGTATGGATTCCAGCTCTCATCAGCAATATCAATTTCTCCCGCGGTACTGAAGTCGGAATCACTAAAGAGATCTCTATTGCTTTTCAGAGGCTTCGTGGGACTCCATGACTGGATCTTTTTGGCCACTCTATGTCTCATAGATGATGGCTGCTCAATTGTCAAGTCAAAGGGAATTGAGTCCAAGTCATCAAGCAACGTCTTGTAATCGTTGTTCATATACCTTTGAGTCAAAGTTTCTGTGACTTCACATATTGTGGTGGATGATTCAGGTCTCTTATATATCATTTCATCGGTTTTCGTGGATCTACTTCTGAAGCTGAGGAATCTTTCTCTGATAGACTTACTCTTTCGGAGAGTGGCTTCTTCCTCCTTTCCTCCACTCTCAAAATCATATCGAGCACTCTCCAACCTTTTGCGTTTGAACAGTTGCTTGAATGAGGAGGTCTTCTCTGGTACCTGTTCAACGTCAGACGGTTGGATATATCGGATTTCTTCTTGTGTGATTTCTTCTTGCGGAATATCTTCTTGTGGAATAGCTTCCTGTTGCAGTACTTTAGTTTCAAGGTGTGGCGGATGCTTCTCGTCTACTGGGAGAGCCAGCTCTTTATCCTGTGAGAAAATGGCTTCCTTGTGTATCATTGTCTTTGATCTTCCCCGACGAAACCAAATGGAAATTGCATCCCTTTTGCGTCTTTTTATTGGCACTGGGGGTATGATGCTGTAACTGGCAGTATGATTCTGGAAAGCTTCATTGCAATAACTGCTATTTGTGGGTACTCTGGTTAGCTTCAGAATTAAGTTCTCCGCATCCTCTGATAATTCTCTCGGCTCTTGAGCTAGAGCAACTTTAGTGGAAGCAGTGATGAAGCCCATTGTTGTTGGATAGCTGTACGTTTCGTAGGGACCTTGTGCTTCTGTGCGCGGGAAGTGGTACACCAGCGAAGCCTTAAAGGGTAAGCAGATAAGAAGTAGCGGGGGATGACAGCAAAAAGGATGGATTATGGGGGGAAACACAGCTGCTATAAAGGCCTTTGAAAAAGAATAGCCAGAAATACAACCCAAAAGTCCTTCTCTTCAAACTTCTGTCCAAAAGGGCTCATCACACTTTTTGTGTCTGTGTGTCCCATAACAATAATTCAATTTCCGCGAATTCTCTATGAAGTCATCGCCGACAGCCTGATGACCATTTCTAGCACAGTTTCAGTTTCTTCCACGTTTCCGAAGTCCAGCTTTATTGAATTACTCCAGATGAAGGCTCTAGAAGCTCTAGAGAGTGCCAAAGCTGTTCAGCTCCGAAAACTGTGCTTCAACACAGGAATACGTAAGTCTTTGAAGCATCTAATAACACGTGTAACGTGCATCAACAATGCGGCAACCTACTAACAGATCACCAACAGCGATGGGAGGGCCAAAACCTGTCATAATATCCAACCTGCGAGAGAAGTTCATGGACAAGTCAGCATTGGAGTTCAGCACGCCAAATAATGGAACAAACTTCAACATTCTCTCTATTGATATGGGCATCAGAAACTTTGCCTTTACAAAGATCGAACTTGACAAGCGTCTTCCATTCAATACGCCACCAACGGTGAAGGAATGGACCAAATTTGATGTGAATGATTGGGCAGGATACACACATGGGTATTCATTTGAACCCTCCGAATACGCCAAAATTTGCTCTAGGCTAGTTGAGGAAGTGCTCTTTCCTTCAAATGAAACCTTGCCAGATGCCATTCTCATCGAACGGCAACGAACAAGGACGGGAGGCTCCAGTGTGGTGCAAGAATGGGTCATGCGGGTGAATATGCTCGAAGCTATGCTTCATGCTTTGATATACACGAAGGTTCAAGCACAGAAGCGTCGTGTTGACGTTGTGTCAACGAGTGCACAGAGAATGGGGAATTATTGGAAAGTTGATGACATCACCTCAAGCAAATCGGCCGACTCAAAGAAGATGAGGATGGACCTTGTAGAGAAATGGCTTAATGATATAATGTATTCTAGAGTGGGATCAAGGCATATGGTCCAGCTCGATTCTCAGAGATTTTCGCTATCGAAAACGGAGGCAGCAGGATCTACAAATAGGTACAAGTGGTTACATCAAGTGCTACAAAAAGAGAGCAAGTACGCCACTGTGGCCGGAGGTGCCGGAAAGCCAAAAGCAGATGATATTGTGGACTCATTACTGCATGCTGTTGCTTGGTTGGAGTGGCAGCAGAATAGAATGTTGTTGAAGCTGGAGATGCTAAGCAGCTTGGAGAGCGCATTGGACACCAGTGAGAAGATGTACAAATCACACTTCGATCAGTTGTCATTCCTGGAGAAACCCAAACCGACAAAAGATGATACTGAGGGTATAACGAGGGAAAGGCGGCCTAGGATTTATAAATCTTCCCCAAAATCGACAGAAGTAGTAGGGAAGTCAGAAAGATCAAAGAAGCCAAGAAGACCGAAGCAGTCCTTTCCAAAAATAGAAAGCGAGCACTATAGTC
This sequence comes from Petasospora japonica, assembly GCA_030557175.1. Taxonomy (NCBI): domain Eukaryota; kingdom Fungi; phylum Ascomycota; class Saccharomycetes; order Phaffomycetales; family Wickerhamomycetaceae; genus Petasospora; species Petasospora japonica. The sequence goes on from JAKTVL010000029.1 coordinate 75,106, forward strand.
AGAAACAGATGGACTAAAGTAGCTATGAATAATTGCATACAGTCATGAATTTCATAATAAGTTTTGTAAAAGAAAAAAACAACCTCAGTTCAAGTAGAGTACCCGATCATATGGTTGATGGTAATCATCTGAATTCAAAAACACCTCTGGATCGAATCCTTCACTGTAGAACAAGGGGCATGGGTACCTCTTTCCATGTTTATTCTTCATCACAAATGAGATCTCATTAAAAACCAAGAATTTGAGTTTAGGGAATCTATCTAGGAATGGAGCCAAATCTGGTTTGAGGGTATGAATAAGGCAGTGGTACAAATCGTAGAAATCCTGCCTGTCTAACGGTTGAAATCCTTCTCTATCTTCATTCATATCATTGAAACGATCCAAAAATGACTCAATATTCTCTGGGCCTGTTTTAACTGAAGGGAAATGGTCCACAGCTTTTGAGTACGGGAGTAAATTGGAAGATTGAAGATGCTCATAGTATTGGGCCTTCTCGTATGTGATAAATGACCGATCAGGAATGTCATAATCAGCTGGATTAGGAAGGATCTTGCTTCGGAATATGCCTTGTACCACTTTTCTTTGACAGAGGTGACATTGACATGGGGCTCTCAACACAATATGGAATCCACGTAGGTCAAGATTCATCACCTTATAAGTCTGTTCAACTTTGATGTCCAAGAATTCCATGTGATCCTTATGTTCCATGATAGCCTTGTAAACTTCTCCACTTCTTGGCATACAACGTAACGTGACAGTAAAGTCCAGCTTCAAACGTCTTAATTTGCGACAGCCTCTAATCAGATTGGCAATCTTTTCATCACTATAGGTGACAGCAATGAGGGTGATATCCTCCAGGTTTTCAAACTCTGCCCACTGATCGAATTTGTACACCCTATCAGGACATGCATGGTCAAACCAAGAGATAATAGTGAGAGTTTTCAAGAACTTTGTGTCAAAGACATCCTTTAACTCAGTGCGTGTCCAGTGTTCGCGGCGATAGAGGTGAGTCGGGTATGTATCAGCACGACAATGCAGCTTTAGAGTATTGATCTCTAATTTGTGGTCCAATCTTTTAATGCTATTAAACATCATGATGGGGTCCATGAAGAGAGTCAGGCTCTTCACTGTGTGTTGCAGCCTTGTAGAGAGAAACCTACGAAGGTTTGGAATGTATCTCCCCGGGACCTCCAGGGTGGGAAGTGCATTAGGCGGCGGGAGATCCAGAGAGAGAAGATTGTTGCAGTTTGGGGATGCTTCAATAGCTTCGTTGATCAAAGGATCTGTGACATTATCAACCAGTTGAAGGCTCGTCGAACGTTGCATGATCACCTGGATAAGACGTTTTTGAAGAGCAATGTCTAGGTCCCAATTCAATCTCACCTCGTTTACATTCTCAGCAAGAGTCATTTTCTCCTCAAAAGAGCGTACAAGGTACGCGAGGTACATGTTAGCCTTGGATGCCTTCTCTCCTGTTCTGCTAGTCGTACGTAATGGGAACCATGTCCACGTAGTTGCTAGCCTGTACTCATCACTGAGCTCAATCTTGGAGTCGTTGAGATAAATCTTGCGGTACAACACCCGCACTGCAAGCCTGTAAAAGTGTTTCGACACCAGTGAGACACGTATGAGGTCCTGCTGAGACAAAAAGCTCACAACGTAGTGCTGGACCTCTGTGGGGAAGTCCGTCAACAGTGTCATCTCGGGAAGCGATAAGGCCGTTGAAGATGTGCCAGGTGTGCAGAAAGGCCGCCCACGCAGTTGAGCCGGCGTGACAGTCCCAAGTTCTGTAACAAATACAGGAAAGGTGTGTCACACACCCCAAAAAGACTTCTAATCGACTGACAAGCCTGAACAACTGCCAAACACGCTGAAACCACCAGGATGTCAAATATGCCACCCAGACCGCCCCCTTGGGGTCCTGCGCAGGTCACAAACGAGTTCGCGGGTGTGGGTGTACCGTGGCACCGCGCGAATTCGAGGACACTTGGCGTGTTCTTAAAGTGGCTCAAAACACCATGCTTAAGGCAGCTGCTTGGTCCGACAGCTGCTCAATTTCTCCTTTGTCGTGTTCGACTGCCAAACGAGACGCACACACACAAACACAAACATACACAAACATACAGCATAATGGAACTCAGAAAAAACCTGGCGCAGATGCTGCAACTCATCTACGTCGTGACGTCTGCGTACATGTTCTGGAAGGGTCTCTCCGTTGCGACGAACTCATCATCTCCAATCGTGGTGGTGCTCTCTGGGTCCATGGAGCCTGCCTTCCAAAGAGGCGACGTGCTGTTCCTGTGGAACAGAAATGAGAAATCACAAGTTGGCGATGTGGTGGTGTACGAAATTGAGAAGAAGAACATTCCAATTGTCCACAGAGTGGTGAGAGAACATCACAATGAGCACAAGCAGCTGCTGCTCACGAAGGGTGACAACAATCCTGTGGATGATTTGGGACTCTACGCGGTAGGTCAGAACTACTTGAACAAGGAGAAGGACATTGTGGGGACTGTGAAGGGATACTTCCCCTTGGTGGGCTACGTTACCATTCTGATATCGGAGAACCAGTACTTCAAATACGGGTTGCTAGGCCTTATGGCTATCACAACACTGATTTCCAATGAAGATGAATAATGCAATCAATGAAGAAGCCTACTACCAGAAGTTTAGCCTGTAGTACCCATTTCTTGTTTCAAAACGAGTGGGTGTAGGTACTGCGATCTATGTTGTTGCCAGCATCGATACTTACAAATCAGAGTTTGATCCAACTTAGATATATACATTAAACCCTCATATATAGCACAAATCCATACGGCCATTGTTGTTTCACCATTAGAAAGACATAGAAAAAAAAGAGGTCATTAAATTGCACCGCCATAAGCATCAATTTGGTGTGTTTTTATTGGAATCACCGCTCCCAACACGTCTCTCCACAGGGCTGCTCCTTTGAGACATGGTATCATACATACTTACTGGCGTGCTTCGTTCAATCCTTGGGCTTCTTTGAAGCCCATTATTTTCTGGAGAGGCCTTCGCAGAAGCTGAAGTGGTAGTAACCGGTAATGCGTTCTGCGACGTGCGTTTGCTAACACCAGTCTTGAGTGGCTGATTGTTTGGCATGCTTTGCGACGGTGGAATGCTGAGACTCATCTGTTGATTAATGAATGGTGACATCATGTGTATGGATTGTGGAGAATGAGAAGCGGAGAAGGGAGAGTCGTTGTTGTTGTTATTGTTGTTGTTGGCAACGTTGCCACTACCATTGGAGTTTGGAGCAACAATTTCACGAATTAATCCTGGAACTTGGAGTAATAACATATCAATTCTCATAGAAGCCTGGCGAGCAGGTGTGAACATTCTCCCCAGTTGTTGTAAAGTAGAGCGGTATACGTTGACATGTTCTTTAAACATATTCGCCTCTTCATTTGATTGAGATGTGACAAATAAAATAGCAGCGAATGTACCAACGATGGCAAAGTTACTTGAGGAAGAGGAGTGCCAAAATGCATTCAATTGTTCCTTTCTCAAGTTCTTCACAAAATCCAACACAGCGGTTAATCTTGTAGTTGCGGCGGCCCTGCAAACTTTGATCAACTCTGGAGGAACATCATTTGTTAAATTGAGAATGATCTTTCTGTGGAGTGTAATCTCTGCAGCAAAGTAAGATAGATGCAAACATCCCACAGGAGTAATTTTATCTGGAATAGTAGCGGAAACCTGTAAGTTCTGAGGGAGAGAATGATACCATTGCCTTAATTTCAACTGTAAGGGCTTTGCCAATTTCAAAACTTTATCAATCCTTGTAGCAGATTTTTGAGAGGAGTAAGTGTAGAACGTATCCATAATCTCACTAACAATTAGACTGAGCTGAATCTGTTCTTGGAACAAGTTTTTGGCAACGTCAAATTCGCCTGTTAATCTTCTATACTCTTCTTCATGCATATTTGGTCTGCGAACAGGCACCTCAGGGAAATCCTCATTAGAGATATTTCTAACCAACCAATTACGGCCCAGAGTCAAATGGGATACACGAGATTCAGTTAAAGCAGTCCATTTTTCTTGAATCCAAACGGCCCATGCTAATCTGCGACGGAGACCCCTTTCCCATTTCGGCAATTTCCAGTCGTGGCAATCCAAACCAAGCCCTAATTCTTCAGCAAGAGAGACAACTTGTTGACACAAGATCCAGTTATTTGGATTTTCAGAGCGACCTTGTAAGAGCAGTAAACCAGCCTGAACGGCACTCAATCTTGGTCTCTCAGTGACTTCATAGAACGTACGAAGAGCCAAGTCGTTCAAGGCATCAACATCTGGTTTTGGGTGAGCAGATAAGTTGGGGTCTTCGTCCCACCATTTTGAAGCAAGAGAGTAAACAGCAGCCAACAATGGCGCAGAGAATTCACGATATGATCTTGAGTATTTTTCTAAAAACACCTTCTTATGTAGAATGGGGAATGAAGGATGGATAATTCTGAAATAGATTTGAATAAGAGCTGGGCCATGAGGAGACACTAAACCTTCAACTTGATCAACATTACGTTCAGAATTCAGGGCAAGCTCGTCAGTGAAGTCATCTCGAAGAATGAATTGGACCTCTGGAGAAACTTTACGTAAAGAAAGAGATCTGTTCAGCTGGACTTGATCAATTTTATCAAGTCTAATTCTGTCAAGAAGCGCACTGTCAAACATAGAACTCGAGCCAACAAAGAAAGAGGAGCGGGGGTATTGTAGCGTTGGTGCCGGTCTTCTGAACTGCTGTTGTTGCTGTTGCTGTTGTTGTTGCTGCTGCTGCATCCAGGCCTGCGGCGAAGATGCCACACGAGCTCTCTTTGACGGCTCATCATTCAGAACCCCCATGTTTCTCTTTAGCTTGGGATTGTATATCGAGTCTGAGAAGGTACACTTGAGGCCCTTCGATTCACATTGTATGCAAAGGGAAAGGTTTGGAACCATGACACATTTAATTTGTCTTCTGCGGCAGTGATCACATCCTCCAGAGTTTGCGCCTTGCTGTGCTTGATTTTGCTGTTGTTGGGGTACACGTTGCTGTTGCTGCTGCGTAGGACGAGATTGAAGAGAATTTCTCTGTTGCTGGCCCACAGTCACTGGCGGCGATGGCGCAGCAGGTCCTCCTGGAGAGATGTAGCTCTGCGTGCCGGGAGAGATGGCCTCACGCATCGGCACCTTGTTTTGCTTGAGGATGCTTTCGTAGTGGTTCACAAGGAAGTCCTGAGATCCCGATCGTAGCTGCTCCTTGGCAGGCTCGAGGGAGCTGGGGTTCCCTGTGGCAGGCGGTGTGGGTGCAAACAGCGACCCTGTATTCCCCGGCGTGTTGATCGTGGTTGGATAGATCCCGTTGAAGGGGGCAGCCTCCTCCGGCATGTTTAGAAAGTCAAAGTCCGCGTTGATGTCTCCGATGCTCCACATGTCGAGCCCACGCATGGCACCCTGGTCCATCTTGAGATCACCCTGTGGTGCACCGCTGTCGGTGGCGCTGTTGCCCTCCGGCATTGTTTATCTCGTTCTTACTGGAGAGCTTGGAGAAGCTGGTCGACGTCTGGTCCTTCTGCTGCGTGCGGCGGCGCTTCTGAATGTGCTGTGGTCTGGGTCTATGCAGGCGGACTCTATGGATCAGTGCTACCTATGGGTACCCTCTGCTGCCGGTGGGTGGGTGCGTAGTGCCTGGCTCCTTCTGCTGGAGTCCTTGATATCAGTTGAGGGAGGGGGAAAAGATGAGCCGTTCGCGATTTCGGTGAAGTTGTGTGCGCTGTAGGAAAGAGGAGGAGGAACTGGACTACGGGGCAAGGGGCTGGGCAAACGCAGGAAGAGCGGCAGGGCGCCCGCGGCTTGCGTAGAGGCCTGTGCACAGGCATGGCACATGGCCTGGGCGCCTTTCGAGCCAGATATCCACCGGCAACAGCCCTCAGACAGGTGAGGTAGCGGGTTTTAAGCCCCAGCCGTGTTCGATAGCCGGCACGCGCCTGGGCACCTCCAGGGCTCCGGTAGAACAAGCGCCGGTTCGAACCACACGACGCCCCCTACTGGAGGCAGGAGGGTATATGTTGTTCTGCTACGATATGGGTAGGGACAGTAGTTTCGTTTATGGCGGATGGGTGCGTGCGTGTAGTGTACAGACATGAGAGAGGGGGGCTCCTGTCTTATTGGGAGACGGGTGGTTGGAATTTTGCGTTTTCAGTCGAAAGGCGTAAGGTAGGCCTCTGCAACGAATCTTGCACGCGCGTTGAGGAACAGCTTCATCTCACTGATCTCCTTGTCGACATCCTCCATGAACTCAATGATGAAGTCCACGAGCTTGTGCTTGAGCATCTTGTCGGTGTGGAAGTTTGTGATGAGGAATGAGATGTCGTACCCTGCGATTGGGTTTCTTCTCAGGATAAAGAAGTGCTCGGCTCTGCCAGTCAAGAATCTTGTAAACTTGTGTACCAGAATCTCCTCAATGTCGTCGGCCTGCTTGATCTTGATGGACACCCTCACCGAGTTTATCGACGGCTCGATCAGTATCTGTTCGCTCTCGTTTCTTGCAATGACCATAGGGTTTAAGAGAGCTTCGATAGTCTTCCCTGCCTCAATCTCGGGCTTGTTGTGCCTCTCCACAACCTGGGATGCAAAGTCTTCAAGACAGATGGCGGCAGTCAGCGACGTTCTGACCGCTTGCAGGTATGGACGGAGTGATTGCGACTGTGTCCAACGCTGATGCTCGTTTGGCATCCACTTCTTTCTCTCTCCTTTGGGAGCGAGCGGCCATATCCTTGGCGGTGCCCCCAAGTCTAGGAAGCACAGACCCGGCTCATGTTCCACGGCAGAGTAGAGAAATGCGGACGGACAAGCATCAAACAATGTTAGTATGACTTCTCGCAGCGATCTCGGAAACACAACAACATACCATTGTACCCTTTCTCTCCTTCTTTGATGCTGTATTCCAAAGCTCGTCAAGTGAAGCCACTAACATACTCCTTTCCGATCAGCGCGCCAAATCCCCCGAAACCGAAAACAAACAGGTGTACGGATGTTTCCGCGAAAAAAGTTCTAGATCGCGAACCCTCTTTTGTCGCTACTACCAATTCTCCTGCTTTTTTAATAAAGAGCACTCTTTTAATTAGACGGGAAGTTTCTTTTATAGAGATTCATCGCTGGAAGCACCTTGGTTGATGGATTGGAAGGAACTGAGGGCCAGCAATGGCAGTGTCTACTACTACAATGATGTGACGAAGCAGTCGGTGTCAGAAAAGCCAGCAGTGTTGTATACTGCTCTGGATAAGTTTCTACACATGACTGATTGGCGTCAACATACAGCACAAGGTGGTAGGACGTACTATTACAACATAAAGACCAATGCTAGTGTTTGGGAGCTACCTGCGGAGGTGCAGACGTTGATGGATGATGAAAAGGAGAAGGAGGAATCTAAGCATAGTGCATCTCATTCCAATAATGATGGTGCTCTTGAGAAGGCTTCTGAGGAGCCTGTGAAACCAACAGAGAAGTACCAAAGTACCTCCACACTGATAAACAAGAAGATTAAAGTTACCTCCACACAGGAGGCCGAGGAGATCTTTATCACAATGCTTAGAGAAGAGAAAGTGGATGCGACTTGGTCCTTCAGTAGAATTGTCGATTTCTTCATCAAAGACCCACGCTACTGGGTTATCGAGGATTCATTGCACAAGAAGCATTTATTTGAGTCATATTTGAATAATAGATCCAAAGATGAGTTGATGAAAGAAAATGCATCCGTGGAAAAATTCAGAGCGGCATTCCTTAAACTCCTCAAGAGCAAAGATGAAATTAAATATTTGACCAGGTGGAAAACGGCAAAGGGATTGATTCAAGACGAGCCAATATATGCGCATTCTGTCATCAGTGAGAAGGTTAAAAAACAAACATTCCAAGAATACGTTGACTCTATGAGAAAAGAACACGACGATAAAGAAGACAGATTGAGAGAGCAAGCACTAGGTGAATTGAGAGAGTATTTCAAAGCAATGAATCTCACAACATTGTCAACTTGGGATGATACAGTACAATCAATCAAAGAAGATAAGAGATTTGAAGAGAATAAGCATTTTGAGGTAATAAATCAATTGGACTTGCTTTCCGTCTTTGAAGAGAATCTTCAAGAACTCCAACATCAGCTTTCAGAACAGATTCATCAACAGACTCGTGAGAACTACAGATCAGATAGACGGGCGAGAGATGGCTTCAGAGAGTTGCTTGGCGAGCTGAAAGAAACTGGATTGCTCAGAGCTGATACGAAATGGGAGGATATTTATCCATTGATTAATGAAGATGATCGTTTCATTGCCATGCTTGGAAGAAATGGATCTACACCAGAAGAGTTGTTCCTAGATGCTATTGATGAGGAAGAGTTGATTATTAGAGCAAAGAAGGCAATTGTGGAGCAAGTGCTATTACACGGAGGATATGTATTGAAGGATGATTGTGATTTAGAGATCCAAAAGAGTGAGATCAAGGAAATTATTTCTAAAGATGATAAGACGGCCGAATTCACCGACGATGAGATTGATTTGATTTACATTAAACTTATAAGAGATGTTGAGGAACAAAAAGAGAAGGACAGATTCGCCCAGGAGAGAAAGCTGAGAAGACTCCAGGAAGATTTCAAGTCTCTCTTACATGATTTCAAGCCAACCATCACTGAGAAGTCCACCTGGGAGGATATCAAACCAAAGGTTGAGTCAGTACCAGAGTATTTGGCTCTTCCAGACGAGGCCATAAGGAAAGCCACGTTCGATAAGTTTGTTGCAAGATTGATGGAGAAGAAACAGGAGGAGGATGCACGTAAAGCAGAAGAGGTCAAACGCATCATTGCTAGTGCTACGAATGGCAGACGTGAACTTAATGAAAGAAAGAGACCTCTTATTACAAAGGCCCCAGAGGACGAGTTGGACTACTGACATGGACCTTGTACATGAGAATTAATGCATTGAAATGTAAAAGTGACGTACTATGTATATGATGCAGGAAGGGGCTTTAATGTAGATTTATATGTCATAGGAATTTCTTCACCTTGGTGTCCTTAGCTGCATCCGCGTACTCGCCAGGGTTCTCCACAATCACATGCTTCTCTGGTTCAAGCTTGTAGCTAAGAAGCTCTTTCTCCTTTCTCATCTGTTCATCAATGTCTTCTCTGGACACCTTGATGACTGGCGCTGATCCCTTGTTTGCGTCTTCCTTCACGATAGGCCTTGGTTTCTCTTCTGTAAGCTCCAGGCCGAGAAGTTTGGAAAGCTGAGCCTCAGTAAACTCATCCTCTTCTTCAATCTGCAGGAGCTGTTCCTCTGAGTTCTTGAAGCCGCCCACTGTCTGGCCCATCACCGTGTAGGCTCTTCCTCCGCTTCTAGCAAACATCTTGTTCACGAGTGTCATCTCCGCATCGACATCCACTTGCTCACCGTCACGCACACGCTTGATAATAGCATCGATCTTGTCCATCTTGAGCTGGTACCTTCTATCAAGGTCCTCCACCTTACGCTGGGCGTTCATCACGTTGATGACCTGTGAACCGAGAAGCACCAGCAGGAAGGCCGGGTAGTACATGCTTCTGTCAAAAGAGTCCGCCAGCTTGCGCTGAGGTGGCTGTGCCGCCGTTGAGTATCTGCGCAATACACGAGCTGATGTTTGCAGCCTGCTGAACATATCTTGCGATTTCGTCCGGTGCCGTTAGCCGCAGAAGGTGGTGGGACCCAAGATGGTGGAGTTGGACGTTAGTGATCTCTTCTTTTCGCGTCAAAAGGATCAACGACCAGATTCAACTCTCCTTGGCTTTCATATCAGCAATACTCAGAAGGGCAGACGCTGCAATCTTCCACCGCAAAATAACAGGAAATGGTGCGTTCAGGAGTACTACCAGTCACGCGGCTTTACCTTGTGTTGCTTGCGGTGTGCTCAGTGCTCACTTTCGTGCTGCGTTACGCCGCGTACCTTCACCTTGTGGCGGCTGATGTTCATGACGAGGACCACGAGCACTTGATCAGTAACGAGGATCCACTACGAGCACAAAATACAGAAATGCCTAGCCCCCAGGATATCTATGTCCCTTTGATTGCCCTGGTGCCTGGACACACATCGCTTTTGCTCAAGCCATGGACCCTCTTCACATCTGCTTTCATTGAGGACGGTGTCATCGCCTTCACAACGGCATTTTTCCTCATTTTGTACACAGGGAGATACATCGAGGCTCTCTGGGGATCCCGTGAGTTCTTCTACTATCTCACAGTGAATGTCCTAGTGTCAAATTTTGTCGCGTACATCGTCCTCTTGGGCTCTATCGATGATGGAAACACAATCCAAATCACAGGAACAGCCGCCATCGTCATTGCACTACTGGTCGCCATTAAGCAGAGAATTCCAAATCACTATTTGCTCTTCCTCAATGGATTCGTTCGTCTCAAAGTATCACTTGTTCCCTTCCTCGTTCTTTGTGGGTCTGTGATTCTTTCGTTCTTGATACCAGAGTACAAGATCACATCTGTCCTTAACTGGACAGGATTCATTACAAGTTGGGTTTTCCTCCGTTTCTTCAAAGAAGGTGGGTCAGGACGTCAGTTGGCACTTCTCCCAATGCCTGAAACGACAGGGCCTGTGCAGGCAACAACAAGAGGCGACAGAACGTCACAGTTTGCACTGAGCACATTCTTCCCGATGCCACTTTCATTCTTTGTGGCATTTATTTCAAACCATATATTTGCTCACGTTTGTAAATTGAAACTGCTGGATTCATCTACATTTACAAATGAAGATTCAGAACTTGACACAACACCGCAAGATCTTTCACTATCTCCTAATATTGCACAGAGCGATATTGTCTCCACAATGACTCAATCAAGGATTTTCACATCGTCATCATTGGCTGGTGTTTCTGGAAATGTCTCGCCACTGTCATTTCCTAAAGGAAGTTGGATCCAGAAGGTGACAGATAGAATTTTTGCGATGGGTCAAACAAAAAGGGAAGTTGACGTGAGTTTGGACAGGCGGAGAAAGTTGGCATTGATGCAATTGGATGCAAAGGTCACTGGGGAGGGATCCGTGTAATGGTAGCCTATGTATGAAATAAGAAATATGGAGCATTTGCATGTGATAAGATAGCACACGGATAAACTCAGATCCTGAAGACGCAAAACTGCAAAATCGCCGTTCTAGAGCTTGATAAAGTGTGTTACTCTTTTTTTTATGCTGTTGAGTTTCTTATAAGACATAGTCCATTAGAAATTATACACACATTTAGTGGTGAGTATAAGGCGGAGAAGAAAGCTAAGCACAAAAAAGAAACATAGTGATCATGTATGGGAGGTTTTCACTCAGGAAAGATCCAAGTACCAGACACGAAGTCCCACTAGCTTGCTGTATATGAGAATTAGCGAGCCAGATAATACATAAAAAAGATCAGGGGATATATATTTTGAACGACTATTATGAGCAGTAAATGGCTTCGGGTCCGCACACGAGAGTTCTTAGTCAGGACTTTTCATGTCTCAGGAAAACGGACATAACCGGATGTTAACATGGCTCATTACGAGCAGGCCAGATTCCATTCAATCATGATCCTTCATTCCGTCAAGGTTTAGATTACATCACGTCGTAGATTGAGGGCAAAATATCAAATATTTCTTGGTGCCTGTTTTTTTTTTATTCAATAGCGAGTTTGTGCACCTTCCGAGAAAGAGTTGTGGAAAATGTGTCGAGTCTGTCAAGGTCTGAGATTCAAAGACTAGAATCGTATCGGGCTTGGTGCTCGGGAAATATAGTCGAATCCATGTCGTCTTTGGAAGCTAGAGGATGTATATAGTGACTTACTCCTCAGTTGTGTGTACGGGGCATGACGCATAGACCTTAGACCTTGGGTGCCCCTTTTCTTCTTCTTTTAAAGAACAGGGCAATCAAAAAACGCCGTTATGGATAACAATCTCTTTTCCAGTCCTTGGTACTGTCATGCCAACAGCTTTTTAGTCTTCTTCTTTTTCTTCTTCTCGCTTGTTGATTTTTGAACTTTTGAAGAATACTTTCTCCAATTATCGACCCTTTCATGAGTCTTTTCTTCCCAACGGCGCTTGTCTTCGACTTCATTCAAGGCAGCGGTTTGCCGTTCCTCATTTTGCTTCTGTAGTTCCCCTTGTTTCTTCATGTCGTGCTTCAAGGCCATCCTCCTTTTGAATTCATCTTCAATTAGAGCCTTGTGGAACCTCTCTTCAACGTCTTTCAGTTTCCCCTTGGGTACAGAGCTTGAATTCTGGCCCATCACCTCAAACTCAGCCTCTTTGTAGAAATCGTGCAGTCTTGTTCTTACCGACTCGTCTCTCAAATCGGACTCTGCCTTCTTGAGAAGATCGAATGCCGTTGATGCATTGGCATTGGCCGTCTTATCAGGATGGATCATCAACGACTTCCTTCTGAACTGGCGCTTGACATCTGCGTCAGATGCATCATGAGGTATTCCTAGGATCTGATACGGGTCCAGCTTTAGGCACTCAATGATCCTCGCTATTTCCCTATCCTTTATTGAGGTTTGCTGTTAGTTCTGATAAAAAAAACACCCGCACACACAAGACGCACCTTGAGGAGCTCTGACTGCTCTTTGAGTAGCTCGCCTTCGACATCCTGCAGACCAGACATATCTAAAGCCTTTGCTCCCGGTGCTCAGCGTCCGCAATGCCTGCTCAAGACTAAGCTATGTGAATTCAGTTGGGGGCAAAAAGCAGAATAACCCCAAAGAGCGGTTGCCGTGGCAACGGCTTTTATTTAGAAATGAAAAAAATAATGGATCCTATGAGATTCGAACTCATGCATCTTACGATACTCGATCTTGAGTCGAGCGCCTTAAACCGCTCGGCCAAAGATCCATTTAATTTGACGATCAAAGGGAGCCGTTCTCCGCCCCTTGTGCCGACAAGATGCAGGGAGGGTAACTCCGCCGCGAGTTGGCGCAGGCCAGATACGGATATGTACCCGCTCTCTTCTTTTGGCGGTCTAGGCGGAAGGGTCGGAGAAGAGAGAAGGGAGGGGGGGACGGGGGTACAAAATGGGCACCGGCAGCGCAACCGCTGCTTGTTGGCAATTATCAGAGGGCGTGAGTGATGAGCGTAGGAAGATAGACCCCCTAGGACGCCTTGAACCCTGCCTGCGAACAGAGAGCCTTGCTTCCGGGGCAAGCCCATGAGACAATCTGACAATCTGACAGACAATCAACAATCAACAATCAACAATCAACAATCGCCCTGGGTGCTCTGGGCGCGGGTGTGCTCGCGCGAGTCTCTCCGCTTTTACAAGCCCCACCGAACAGGGCCGGACGGCCCATCGACACAACGGAGAAGCAGCGGGCGGGCATTGGGCCGTTGGCATTGGGCTGTGTGTAGGCATGGGAGTTGGCGATGGCGCTGGAGGCGCCGCAGGCGCCGGTCACTTTCGCCCGAGCTGGGGCCCTGGACAGCGAAGCACGCGTGCTGTCTTTCTCTTTCTCTGTCTCTGTCTGTGTGTCTCTCTCTGCCAAGCCATGTAGCCATGGCGGCTGAGAATATCCCGGGAGATAGGACAACCTCTCGATACTGTATATCAATGACGCGGCATTGCATCCATCCAGCACCCCAGCGGGTGCCGTCACGGGGGGGCGAGCACCACCAGGAGCGGCAGGCCTGAGCGGCAGGCCTGAGCATGCCTGCAGAGTGGACAGGGCATTGTCCTGTGGACTCCGTAGTTCGGTGGACGGCTCGAAGCGCCCGAGGAGCCTGGCGTAGACATGTTTCCTGTGTAGCGTTTGGGCAGGGTGCGAGCGCGCTGGACCATGCGGCTGACATAATCCCTTACGTGGCGCGCCTGTGATTGGCTGCTGCCCGGTGCGGGCACACTGGTGCTGTTGGCGCACACCAACACAGCTTCCCCAATTTAAGCGCCCAATCACCAGGAGCCTGACAAACCTCCAAACAGTCGCCCAAGGGTTCTGAGCAAGCTGATAGATCCAATCGAGTTGCACTCTCCTTCTCTGCTATCCAGACACACGATCAGCATCCCCCCACGGTCCCCGCTCCACGGTCGCAGCCCTGCTCAAGCCGACCAACTGTCCGCATTCCCACCGTCTTAAGGCCCGAAAGCGCCAACAGTGCCCCTTGCCATATCAAGAGCACCCCAGCGCACTTGCTATCGCTGCGCTTCCATTGCTAGCCGTTGAAGAGAAGCCCTACTTCATAGAGCCCTCTCGTCCCTCCACAATAGCACCGCCTGCCTGCACCACGGGATCTGTGCGATTCAATTTCACTGTGCTGATCACTACAAAAGCCGCCGTTAACACATACCCATATGGCACACCAAGACAAGGACTCCGCGTCCAGCAAGCTAAACCTCTTCAGGTTTGCACAGAAACGAAAGAATTCGTCCCCACAAGCCAAGCTGAGCGCACAGAGAATGGACAGGGCGATGTCGACGGGTGCTGGTGACCCTCTTGCCACCAGCTCCGCCACCAGCGCCGCCACCCCCAGCGACGATGCCGAGCGTCCCAACATAGACGCAACGGAGCCTGACGATGCGTATCCTCCAGAGTCACTTCTCAGTTCAGAGGAAGAGCTCCAAATGATATCCCCCATGGATGCTCAGTCGGAGTCGTCGCTCATCTTTGAAAGATCGGTCGAGGACCCAATAACTGTTTACCAGCCAACGGTTTGTCCTCGTTGCGGAAAGAAGAACTCGGGCGCAGGGCTCAAATGCAACCACCAGTCCATTGTCAACTTGCCATCGCATTATTCCGTGGAAAACTTTGTTTCGCCATGTCTTGATGCCACTACAAAGATCCTGACGGATGAGAATGCAGACCTCGAGAATGTCGACATGGTTTATTCAAGACGCCCATCGTCGGTTATGGGTCTCAACATGGCCCTTGGAAGAACAAGATCCGCTGTTGCTGAAATGCCTTCTGCAACATCGCCAACAGAGCTTGCAAAGACCCACTCTCTTGCAAGCATGAGAGACCTTGACGTTTCTTCTCCATCGAACGGAAGATCTCCAACACTCAGTTTCTACTCATATGCTGATATGATCAACTCCGAACAGCCAAACCCACGCAGACCTTCAATCTCACAGTCCCTTTCATCCTCGTTCCTCAACTCAAGATCAAACTCTGTCTCTAAGGCTGGTAATGCCATCACCCCTCAAAGAAACCCATTGAACGCCCGTCCAAGTTTCTCATCACCATTCGTGCAATCTGGTAGACTACTAAAGCCGGCAAGAACCAATTCCACAACTTCACGTTCCTCTGGGGTTCCAATTCTTAACGATAATCAACCACAGCACCAAAAAAAAAAGTTTTCGCTAAATATGGAGTCTCCAAATTCTTCTGATTCAGAATCAGACTACGTTCACACAAGAAAGTCTTCACTCTCTTCACGGAAATCGTCGTCATATCACGATAGAACGATTCTTAACAGATCAACTTCAAACCAGAGTTCTCTTTTGGGATCCCCAATGACTCCCTCAAGACGTTACTCAAATTTGGATGAAGCCTTTTATGACGGGAGTGATGCTGAAAGTTTGGTTGTTAGCTCAATTGGAGAAACATTAAGACGCAACAATGGAGAAATCAAATCAAGAAACAACAGTATCATCGCCTAAATGAATGGTTAGTTTTGGGTATATTATTTTTTATGGATTTGGATTAAGTCATCTGTTTATGGTTAGATGACTATTCTATTTCGGGTTTAAAGCTTGGGTATGAGGAAGTACGCCCCTCTGCGATGGATGAACTGAGAAGCTTTAGCGCCTTCGGGTCGTTCCCTCCTTCTTTTATTTTTGTTATTGTCGTTTCCTGTTATTATATCTCTTGACGCTGTTTTTTTTTTGTTCCTCTTCTTCTGTGGAGATATGACTTCCACCGTGACTTTTAGGGCCTCTTTTTTATGATCTCTTTTTGTCTCTTTTATTTTATTTGTTTTGTTCATATAGTCTTGTCTTTTCTGGTCGAGACTTTTATAGGGTGATCTATGATCATGACTATGATCTAGGGTACTTTTGGAATCTGGTTTTCTATATCAATTATTGTTATGATTAATTTAATCAACTTAAGGTACCTAAGGTATTTACAGTCGTAGATCTGTGGCAGGACTACTACAAATCACCCCTTAGTTGATGCAAAAATAGAAACCGTTTATTTATCGTTGAGTCATCATTCGGCCAGGTAATCCTTTCTGTTGGCAGTACGGACAAATCTTCTTAATTGCCATTCCACATCAGCATCCTTATTTTCCATGGTACCCAGTCTCAATTCATACAATCTCATTTCAAATCGTGGTCCCACTTCAGCGATTTCCACTCCATCTTTTGTCTTGACATAGACGTGCTGTCTAACACTAATGAAATCTCCGTCATTGCTAAATGTAATGACCCTCGGACTGTCCTTTTTAACACCTGGTGGGAAAAGATGTTTCAGAATGGTTTCAACACGTTTACCCAGTTTACTTGTAAAGTTGTTGAAGATGAGATGAGGATGTGCTTGACTCATGTTTCCTGCATTAAGAATGTCATGTCTTAATACAACGTTATGCAATGTGAACATAGCTGTTGGTCCGTGTGGGAAATGACTTATTGTCAAGGAGGTTGGAACACCTCTGTGCTCGTGGAGAACAACGAGATCTGTCTTACCTGAAGTGTGGCACGATTTAACAAGGTCGGGAAGCACCGTACCACCTCTATTAAATTTAACTGATGTTGGCAAGAGAAGACTAATCTCCTTGGCGAATTGTGAAAGTCTTGATGATGGGTTTCTTGATGTTGTGACTATGATGGATGGGTCAGCGATACCTGACAGCGTAGAATATTCATCATCGATGGATTCCTGTACTGATTCGTCATATAAGTAGTCCTTTTGGAGCTTTGCATCTTCTGCAATTTCCTTTGGAAGAGCTTTTCCACTGGCAAGGGCCTGTTTAAGAACCTGACGCTTCTGATGGAGAGATGCCTCTTGCAACTCAAGAGCCTTACGGTAAAGGTACTCCTTTCTCTCACGTTGTTGCTTTCTGATCATATTCAAAAAGCGCCCTTTGAGTGTGGTTAGACAAAGTGAAACAGAAGGACAGAGAGAGGGAGAGTGTCCTTGTGTGAGTGTTGAAGCTCATCGCATATGTAAATTTTTCTACTGAAAGAAAACCGAGGAAAACCACGTGATAAAGCCGCGCAAGTTACCCAATGAAGAGAATTCCGAGAACTAGTGCATGCCCTTGCAGGAGTTGTTAAACATCTTGATCAAAAATTCATATAAAACGCCAGATTAAACAATTATAGCAAGTATTACCCTAAGAAAAACCAAAAGGCTGAGAAATCTAACAAAACAAGCATCAAAAGCAAAAAGAAACAAGAAAATACACATTTTGGCAAAACATTTTTCGTGCTCTAGAGCTTATCGACGTACTTCGAAACGCTTTGTGCCAGAGCGAGGGTGCCTAGACTCATACTCCCAATCAGAGTGGCGAATCTATGTTGATAATTAGTTCCTGGTACTTCTTGAGCTCTCTTAGAGCAGATCATAATCGAAAGCTGCAGGCATCCTCGTAAATGGTGGAATTTGGACACTGTTTGGGCCAAACAAAGTTCATCGATTCGGAACTCCTTAAACTTGATAGCTTCAGCAGTGAGAGTGGCACTTGTAACCAAGACGGACTCTAGCTGTATTAATAGAGACGTTATTTCCAGGAATGTTGGACGTGGAGAAATGGTCAACTGGCGGAAATATGCCGTCAGTTCACGAACATCAGTCTCTATGAAGTTCGAGAGTTGGAAAAAGAGATCCATCGATGACCGAACAGTGTTGAGAACATGAGAGATGTGCATGGTGAGGGTCTCTGTAACTTTCAGAGCATCACCCGCAATGCTTGAAAGGAACTCCACATCTGAGATAGTGTAGGAAGGATCACCAAAGACGGACTCTGTGTTTTCTGAACAGTCAATGAATTTGAGAGAGCACTCATTACGTTGGATAAGAAACTCGGTGCTCTCCATGTTTCCAGCGTGGAACTCGCTGAGGAGCAAGGAATTTGCCCGGAGCATCTCTCTCAGCACCTTGGAGGAGTCATATATCTCACTGCATCTGAACTTCAACAGATTGCAATCCAGAGCCCTGCCCACGTGACGAACGTAGACTTCCAAGTAGTCTGCAACCTTCTGTATGGAGGGTCCCAGTCTGCACTGAAGCACAACCACATCGCACTTGAACAGGTCCAGGAACCCGTCTCTTTCGACGCAGTTGGAAAGGACAACGAGGTCTCCAATATACGACATGACTTCGTTGATCTCCTCCATGAGCCCCTGGGCAAGACTTTTCATCTCTTGTTTGAAAGCCCTCTCAGTCCAATCTCCGCGGGAGGCGTGGTGGGAGAATCTGTTCTTCTTTGAAATGAGCACTCCAGAAGTACGCAGCACACTCTGTCTCAGCACATCGACTTTCCTTCTCAGCACTGAGGAATCGGGCTTCCGGGATCTCTGTAGCTGCTGACCGTAATGCTCCAGTATCCGGAAAATGGTGACGAGGGCATACGTCAGGGCATCGATTAGCACCCCACACACTCCAGCCTGCATGCCCCTCTCGCCGCCTGAACCAAAAAGACGGTTCTTTACCACTATCAACGAGGCCCTGTTAACTCTGAAGACACCCATGGCCATTCTGCTGCAACCGCTACCGTGCCGCAGAGCGTGTGTCTACGGAGGGACAGTCCATCCTGCTCCCTCTGATTTTCAGCCCCAGGGGGAAATTAGGGGGGAAACAAGCAGGTTGGGGGACATCTACGCATAATGTGAGCTCACAATTAGTGATGTGAAGGGCGTCTCTCATTATAAACAGGAAATTTCTCTAGCTGGACGGCTTAGTTGTGGACTGTGTAAGTGGATGCCATGGTGGCAGAGGGTCTCACTTGGGGTCTGCGCTGCCTGCGAGGTCTCTGTCAAAGAGGCCCGGGGCGCCAAAGTAGCCAGACATGCGGCAGGCCGACACGAACCTGTCATACATCTGCTCGCCAAAGGCCAAGTACTTGGAAATGTAGCTGCGGAGGTCTGACTTCTGGTAGAGCAGCTGAAGCCCTGTGTTTCGGCGGACAGCAGCCAGGAGCATGGAGAGAAGGACGAGGTCCACAGAGTAGTGCACAAGCTTCCCGAGCTAGCGTGGGCGCGTCAGTGGGCGGGTTCTTGGCGGTGGCAAACAGGCAGTACTCACACTCATTATCGACGTCGAAGCGGGGGGCAAACAGGGGACTATGGTCTTGTCGAACACGTTCTAGAGAGTTGGTGAGCAGGAGCTACTTGAGTTGCGCGTCTGAATTGGAGGGGAGGGAAGTAAGTGTTTTTTAGTGCCCAGATTTACGCACAAAATTGGGAACGCGAAGTAAACAACAGCACTAAATATACCGCCCTCCAACCTGGGAAACATCAACGCCTACATCAACGGCTAGGTCAACACCAGCGGCTAAAAAAAGAGACACACTGAGCGACGTTTAGAACACACGTTGCTGACAATTGGAGATGGCTAGACCAGAGCACTCGAAGGATGCCACCATTCCGTTTTCCAGGGAGCTCTGCTCGAGCTTCAGGATCTCGAAGAAGTTCACCAATAAGAACGAGCACTTCATCACATCGCTCGATTATGACGACACCGGGCGGTTCATGATCTCCTCGTCCGTCGACGAGACACTGCAGCTCTATGACGCATACAAGGGTAAGCACTTGAAACCCGTAGCGTCCAAGAAATACGGCTGTCATTTGGCGCGTTTTACACACAAGACGTGCTCATGCCTATACGCGTCAACCAAGCAATCGCACACCATCAGATACCTCTCCGTCCGTGAGAATACATATCTTCGCTATTACGATGGTCATAAGGGCCAAGTGACGTCTATAGAGGTTAATCCGAGATCTGACACGTTTGTGTCCGCGGCGGCAGATGATACAGTCAAGATGTGGGATCTTCGAGCATCAAACGCACAGGCCACAATCCCCTTCGCTGGGCCAAGCTACTTGGCAATCGATCCATCTGGCCAAGTGTTAGCAGTGACAAGCACAACAACAAGCACTGCAGAATTCTACGTGCTCAGCACAATGAAGAAGTTCTCACAAACGGTGTCTTTACCAAAGGGATTCTTATGGAATAAAGTTGAATTCTCGAACGATAACAAATACATCCTCTTTTCTGCAATAAATGGAGATCATGTCATATTGGACGCATTTGAATTCAATGAAGTTGCTACGCTGACAGGAATCTCTGCTATTCCAGACACAGGATTGCCATATACAGGCACAGCTTCGTTCTCACCCGACGGAAGATATGTTTTTAGTGGAAATGGTGAGGGAAACGTTGCAGTATGGAGTCTTGATCCAAGGGATTATAGTGGCCACAACATCCCCCGTGAGATACGTCCAATCAAGTACCTTGAAGGCGATACTAAACCAAGGATTCTGGCATTTAATCCAAAGTACATGCAATTCACCACTGCTGATACTGATGTTAACATGTGGATTCCACAGGGGTCTGATTATTAATATACGGATCCATTAATAGCAATACAAGGATTAAAACAAACACACACGAATAATGTTATTTGATCCAAAGTAATTTATTCCACAACCTCTACTAACACAATCGAAAGATTGCATTAGCTATAATAGAAGGGAAAAGCATCCGCAACAAGCAGCTTGGTGAATGTTCTTCCAATTGCCTTGGTTAAGACGTCCCTGGTATGAACGTGTTAAAAGCGTTAGAGGTGATAATTTTTCTGATTGCGCTCATACTTAATCAGAGAGCAGGGAGCAGAGGTTTAAGGGAAATCAGGGCTCAAAACCTTTCACTTTGATGCAAAAATGACTGCCCAGCCTTCGGTTGTTAATTTACTGTTAGTAACCATACGTTAACCAACGCTTCGGGAGTCGAACCTTGCGGTATATGAACTTAGAGAATTCTCTCGGGTGGAGGTCACTGTGGCATCTTTCTTCTCGGAACCCCGTTTCAACTCCACTTCGAAGACGGCCTAACCCATCTTATCGCGGCCACGTCCCTACGGAGCGGATTAATCGAAAAAAGCTGTATAGAGTTCCGTTATTAATTATCATTAAAAAAGCCGAATGAATATCATCATATAGCCACCATTATTGCTTCCCAAGTTTTCTCCGTCTTTTCTTTTTGGTCGACACATTCATTTTTCTTATCGTCATGAGAATCACCAACCTCTTGCGTAGAAACTTTCTTTCTCCCATTCATCATCATTGTTCTTCTCCATTTCAGGCTTAATGACCTTTGGTGCCTTCGTGTGATTCGTCTTGATGTTCTCATCAGTCGTACCTTCTTCAGGCTTCACCTGTTCGGTAGGACCAACAGAATTGTCCATTCTAGAACTAGTACCTGAGGAAGGATACATACCATACTGTCTATCCCATAAGATTGACTTTCTCAACGAGTCCGACAACTCAGTTGCGAGCATTTGCTTTCTTGTGGTCTTAGGAGATAGCTTTCTTGATATGTTATTATAATCCGACAAAGATCTCTCAGAATGTTGATGTGCAACAACAAGCTCGTCATTTTGCAAGTCCACTTTGATTCTGTGGGTCTTGATCGGAACAGTTGGTGACTTGAGTGGTTTCACAAACACAGGTTCATCTGAATGCAATGGTAGCGTATCAGAGTTCTTACGAGATGTTTCGCTTGATGGCGGTCCAGATGAAGTTGTATCAGTCTCCATAACAGATGTAAGACGCGATTTGGCACGCTGATGAGCATTAGGCAAGAACATATGTGTGGACAAAGCTGTCGGAAGTAACGTAGACGCAGTTGGTGGGGCATTAGATTCATGCTTGAAACGAACGCGTGTTCTATCACTTGCAATTGAACTGAAACTGTTCTTTCTCTGATTTGCAAAGTAATTTGTCAAGCTTAATGCTGATTTGGCAATCTGAGAGAATGAAGATGACAGCTGAGCACTTGCTTCTTGGGTACTCTCTAACTTTGCCTTCAAACTGGAAGGCTCGATATTTGGTTCATTAACATGGCCAGATGCGGTAACATTAGAAGTCGAGATCTCAGCATGTGGCTCAGTAGTAGTTAATTCCAGTGGTGCATTTTCATGCATGCTGGATGGGCGATGCTTGACTTGAATATGTGTTGATGAAACGGAGGAAGCAAGATCATTGAAATCTGTAGTACTGGCCTTTAGCGTGCTTGCAACATTTTTGCATGGATTCGAGTTGGTATTCCCTGCGCTGGTAATAGATATTTCATCTTTGGTTACATCCGCGTGCATTTCATTGAGGAACAAGCCAGACAATAATGATCTCTTGATTTGTGGTCTAGCCACTGTATCATCTCTTTTGAATGCAGTACGACGCCACTGTTCATCAAGTTGACGAGCAACTTCTTCATCATCTTCCGAGTCTAAATCTTCTGAAACAGAGGACCAATCACTCTCTTCGGACAAGGAGTCATCAGATGAAAACATGATCTCACGTACAGGGACTTTTCCTTGAAACAGTGATGATTGTGGGGCATTGCTCTTGACGGGTCGAGGGGGTGATTTTGGAGCCACCCCTTGACGGTGATGGTGATGGTGATGGTGATGGTGATGGTGATGATGAGCTTGGTCTCCAGGTGCTTGATGTTCACGAACACCTGGTGATATTGATGATTTAGGTGAATGGGAACGAGCAAGCGATGAAGATTCTGTTGGCGATGGCGAGCTCTCAATGA
This sequence comes from Petasospora japonica, assembly GCA_030557175.1. Lineage (NCBI taxonomy): Eukaryota > Fungi > Ascomycota > Saccharomycetes > Phaffomycetales > Wickerhamomycetaceae > Petasospora > Petasospora japonica. The sequence goes on from JAKTVL010000029.1 coordinate 97,838, forward strand.
AAAACATGTTTCTATCCTTCTTTGGCTCCTTCTTTGCAAGGCTTGTCATACCAAGATTATTCAACACATTTGATCTCTTTCTTTGATTCTGATGTGGGGGTTCTTGAGCATCAGGGCTCTTTTGGACCTGTACAGGTGATTGTTGGGACTCCTTATTTTCTGTTAGTGGCTGTTGTGGCTGCTGCTGTAAGGCAGGCCGCCGTGGCTGTGGAGCTACAACAGGCTTCTTCAGATCTGGACTAATGCCAACCTGTTCAAACAGATTCGAGTTTATGGAAGTCGTGGGTTGGTTCTTTTGGGCAGTGGCAGCAGCATGCGTTGAATAATCAAACAGTGAAGTGGTATTGGCCCTGCGAGGCTTATCAAATAAAGAAAACGTTGTCTTTGGTTTCAAAACCTCCATAGTAGAATCATGAGACAATGGTGATTTGACGCGATCAGAAGAACGAGAACGAATTGAAGGTTGCGGACGATGTGAGAACAAGGTTGATACAGGTTTTGGCTGTTGTGGTGGTGATCGTTGCTCTTTTGGTTTTCCATTTCCAAATAGAGACGGCGTATGGGATGCTCCTGATGGAGGTGTTTGCTTTGCTTTGGGAGCGGTATTTTGCGGTTGAGAATGCTTACCATTGTCCTGTGGAAGTACCGTGGCCACTGACGGTCTGTTTGGTGAAAACCCTCTAACAACTGAAGTGGAGGTGTCAGTCCTCTTCAAAGCTGGAGCATTTGATTTTGTATTTTCAGTTTCATTATCCACTTCTCCATCCTCTTCATTCTTGTCGTAGATACCAAATGCATATCTTGGATGAGGTTGTTCAAAGAGGTCTGAATCATTGATTTGTGGTACACTCGGCGTCAGCGATTGGAGGTCTGCTGTACTGCGACGTTTCTGATTCAGCTTCTTCAGAGACTTTGATGACGACGACTTTCGGAACAGATAAGGCCTCTTTTCGAACGAGTCCGTGCTTCTATTTGTCTTTTTAGTTTGTAACAAGTTTGATTTTGACGATGACTTGCGTTTTGACAGCGGAGGCTGTGTGCCAATGGTCTCTTCGGAGACAATGGAAAGAAGACTGAAAAGGTCCCCATCATTGAGCTTATTTGACGCATTTCCAACAGACGTCGATGGTGGTGCTGAAGGATGATCATGCGTCTCCGTGTCAGTTCGTGGTCGTATGGCCTGTGTGCTATTTACAAGCTGTCTGTTGACGATCCGCCAACTGATGTTCTCCAGGCGCTTCCCGTTCTTGATAAAACCTGAGCATTTTGTGAGGCCTGTCCACACCGAAAGGACGTTCTCAATGTCTAGCCCTCGTGTGTCAATACCTTCCAGCGTTGTTCGTGAGAGTTCTAAGAAGGGCGGCGCCTTGTTGATTGTGTTTGAGTTGGGCATCTCGTGAGTCTCTCCGCGGTCCCTTGTTGCAGCTTTTCTCCTTCAAAATGCTGCTGTGTACTTGATCAATGTGTATGCTAAAGGGAAGTGGCTGAGACCATGAGACAGTGGAAGACTGTTGCTTGCTTGTAGTGTGTGAAGCTTTTGGTTTTTAGTGGAAAGAGAGAGGGAGGGGGGGACCGTCTCTTTAGAAGGGAGGTGTCGCGGCGTGAAGAGTCCAGTACCCAGGCTAGGGACGGGCGGCAGGCGCACAGAAGGTACCAAGGGGAAGATCAGTCGAGGTGCAAGCTGACTGGAAGAGCGGTGCAGCTTCTGGGGTGGTGGGCGCGCCGTAGGGTGCGTGTAAAGAAGCGATAGTGTGCTGTTGATGGGTTTGGCCTGACAGGCGACGCGATTTTGGCATTTCGCCAAACCCGCACACAGCTTTTTTCTACGCTCCGCCTGGGCCCTTCCCGGGCGGGCAGGGGGGTGGGCCTCCGCCTCCTCCAGACTCAGGACAGAGCCAGTGGCTGGGGGATGCTACAACGCTCATCGTGCGGGGGCCGTGGCCTCTGCTGAGTGACTATGACCGCCGATTGGCCGCCGTGCGCAGATAAGAGCTGCCACGATCAACCTGCGATTGTCCATGGGTGTCCGTTCTTAGCTGAAGGCTGACTCCCCGAGACGGGGTCAGCAGGTCATCCGCCACTGCACCGCAGATTCTCCGGGCACGCAGCGCTCGGGAGAAGGCCAGCAGCTACCCCATAGCGGCAGGGAGAAAGACCTTGGACGAGGAAGGAGGACGGAGGATGTGAGGGTGGTCGGCTAATGGCCTCACCTCCTAGAGCACGCAATCGCCATCCGCAGCGGGTCCTCAGGCATTGCACAGCTAGCTACGCTTTGCGAAATGGTCGTTGTGTCAAGCTGCGCGGATTTTGGAGCCGGCCGGAGCTAGAGGCCAGTCTGCTAGGGGTGCGGGTGGCCGCGGTTCTCATATTGCATCTTCTCATTTGAAATATATACTTGCGTATTGTGTGTTTGTGTTTTTGAGCGTTGTGTTCTGAGGGGCCCAATCTACTTCTGCTGATCCCGGATCCAAGACTGGGCCTGGCCAAGGCCCTGCTGGGTCTTCTCGTTCGCCTTGTCCAATCCCGCCTTTGTGTGGTGGAGCGCATCGTCAGCGCCTTTGAGGAGCTTGTCTGTGGCGTCAATGCCCCATTTACCAAGCCTGTCGGTTGCCTCGCTCACCCTGTTCTGGGCCTCTTCCACGTTGCGGCGGGCCTCACGCTCAGCCTCCTTGCTCTTGGACTTGCCCCAGCTCCACCAGTGGCTAGACTGTGCGTCGAGTTCCTTCTGCGCATCCTTCAACGAGCTTTGGGCATCGTTGTAGTAGTCAGTTGCGCCCTGGGCAGTCTCGTCATACTTCTTGTTAAACCAGTCCGTCCACTCCTTAGCGCTCTTTCCCACCTGGTCGGCGGAGTTGTTAAATTTTCCCTGGACGTCCCTTCTGGCTGCTCTGGCAGCTTCGTAGTGGTCCTGAGCAGCGTCATCCGCCGTCGAGCCCCATCCTCTGACAGCGTCTTTGGAGGTGCGGGAAACCTGCTCTGGGCGGTAAGGAACACCGCCTCTTAACCAGTCGTAGAAGCCATTATACTTCTGTGGGCCAGACACTGTGGTGCTCAGGGCATCCTGGGCATTAGACTTCCACTGCTGGAGTTTTGAGGAAGCAGAATCAAACTCCTTCTGCGCAGCATCGAGTCGCTTCTCAGCTTCAGCATGCAGGTTCTTCTTCTCCACGTCTTCCTTGAATGAAAACCAGGACTTCTTGGTCTCATCAAAGCGCTTCTTGGCGTCATCAAAAGCGCTTCGGGCATCGTCATAAGCCTTCTGGGCTGCATCCTCAGTGTCCTTCTTTTGTCCCCAGCCAAACCACGACGGCTTGGAGCGTGGCGAGTGGTCTGCAACAGACTCATAGTACTCAGACGCATTAGCAGCAGCAGTTTCACCCCACCCTTCAAGGGCATGTTTTGTCTTGAGGGCCAACTCTTCATCCTTCTCTTCAGAAACACTGAACCAAGATCCAGCCTCTTTAACTTTACCCTTGGCATCATCAAGGCTCTTCTCGGCGTCGTTCTTGGATCCAATTATGGACTGCTTAGCAGAGCTCAACCCACCGGCAACAGTGTCTTTAGCATCATGGATCGTACCCTTGACTTCTTTTCCAAACTTTCTCAGGCGCCCCTCTTCATCACGTTGTGCTTGCTTGGCAAGCAAGTCAGCCTTCTGCTTCGCATTGTCAGCGTGGGTATCCAGCGATTCCTGAGCATTCTGTAGCTTGTCACTGGCCCAGCCACTCAGTTTCGAACGATGTGTCTCCACTGTAGATAATGAGCTGTCAAGCTTCTTTCCTGTCTCCTGGGACAAATCGTGCAAGCGATCCTTTGTCGCCTGTGCAGCCTCGTCAAGCTTACGACCAGCGCGCTCGGCATTTCCTTCTTCAATCGACTTTGAGCCAAAACTTGGGAGTGTGAATCCCCCAGCCGGTGCATATGCTTGCTCAAGGCGTTGTTGATAGATGTAGTAGCCAACGCCAGCTAATGCAGCGCTTCCGAGTATGAATCTTGTGCTCATTGTGCTAATTCTTCAGCTTGTTTTCAGCGTCAACACCATGGGTCACCCCCTTTAATGCCAAATTGGCGACATTGTGGGACTTTATATATTGTCGGGGTAGAATAAAATGACTCGGCATCACGCATGTTACATAACCCTCTCTGGTTTGCTGTGGCTAATGCTTGTTTGCTCTCCCCGAGAACGGGTACTGCAGCGCAAGGAGAAAGTGACACATTCGTGCATCCTCTGGGGGACGCAAAGGACGTGGGGGCCTTTCCGGGAAACAAATACACAGCTAAAAAACAGAGAATCCAGAGACTTGATTAAGGCACTTAATATACAAAGCAATAGCGCATTCCCTTCAAATGAAGCTAGATGCGTGGCTCTGCCTCCTTCAAGCCACAGAGAGATCTGGGGAGCAAAGAAGGTGCGTTAGGTTGCTACGCACGATTCAAACGTGGACATATAGCAGCGGATCTCCAACATTAGCCCCACATTAAATTGTTTATAATGGGATATAATGAACAATTGGACGGACAACTAATCATAACTTAGCGAGACATTGTCCACTTGTCCTTGTTAAAACAACATTGGTGGTTCTTAACTGACGTATATATAAGACCGGACTGTAATATTCCCGCTAAAGGGTAAAAGTTTGGTTCGAGGCACACAGAAGTGAAATTGTACTGGCAGCCCACCATCAACAAAGCCTCCATTAAACAGAACCTTTTCTTGTGCCGCTTCTACACAATTGATATCCAATTCACAGAACACAGGTCCTTCACAAATGGCTTCTGCTGCAGTATGTACTTATTCTATTCTAGCTCGCCTGATTGTGCTCTATCTCATGAACAGGTCTCCCTGTGATTATGGTTGGCTATCATTTCATGCCTTTCAACTTTTTGACTAACAATGTGATTCAAACAGGTTGAAAACCCTGTGTTCCCATCTGATCCATCTTCTGTCCCTGTGGCATCCGTAAGTATTCTATTGGGGTATAAAGTTAGCCATTGGCTTTGCTGATATCGAGTATTCCTGTACTAATAATTCACAACAGCAGCCTGGGGTGGTCGAGAAAGCGGGTGATTCCATCAGCCAGGAAGCTCCTGAAACTGAAAGAATCGACCCGGATGCAGTCAAGAAGGCCGAGGAGGAGGCATTGAAGTCCAAGAGAGAGCCACTGCCTGCCACCTCTGTTGGTTGGAAGCAGATTGGTGAATGGGAAGAAAAGGACACGCTTACACCGGAGGATGAACTCATGGACTTGACTACGCCCACGCTATTGGACTCATACATGCCAGATGCCGCCTATGGTGACTGGTATCATACTGTGGGTGTGTTTATTGGTGCTGGTCTGCTGTCCTTCATCATTGGTTGGTTTAAATTCTCTCTTGCCCCAGTGTTTTTTGTCGTCCTGGCTTCCTCAATATACTACAGAACCTCCATTAAGAAGTACAGATCAGTTGTGAGAGACGAAATTCAGAGAGAATTCACAGTCAAACATATTGAAAATGACTACGAAACCATGGACTGGTTAAACACTTTCTTGGAGAAGTACTGGATTTATTTGGAACCTTCTGTCTCTCAGATTGTTACTGAACAGGCCAACCCAATCATCGCATCTCAACCTGCCATTCCGGCTTTCGTGAAAGCTGCTTGGATTGACGAGTTCACTGTTGGTACCAAGCCACCGAGAATTGACTTTGTCAAGACTTTGAACATCCCAAAGGATGACGTTGTGGTTATGGATTGGGGTTTCTCCTTCACTCCAAATGACACTGCGGACAACAGCTCCAAGCAGCTGAAGAATCATGTTAACCAGAGAGTTGTTGTTAAGGCCAGTCTCTTTGGTATTACTGTTCCAGTTGTTGTCGAGAATGTTGCATTTAGTGGTTGGGTTAGAGTCAGACTCAGAATGACCGCTAAGTTCCCTCACATCGAAACTGTGAGTATTTCCTTGATGGAACCACCACAGATAGACTTTGTTTCTAAGCTCTTTGGTGAGTCCTTCTTCAATTGGGAGGTTCTTGCCTTCCCAGGACTCTTGCCTCTGATCAATGATATGATTAAGAAGTTTGGGGGCCCGATGTTAATAAGACCATTTTCCTTCCAATTGAACGTTCCACAACTCTTATCTGGTACCAACACATCTATTGGTATTTTGTCTATCAAGGCAAGAGCTGGTAAAGGATTAACTGCATCTGACCGTGTCATAGGCAACACTGTTGACCCTTACTTGACCTTCAACTTCCACGGCATGCCAGTGGCTGCTAAGACTAAAACTATTCTGGATACATCAAACCCAACTTGGAATGAGACCGTTCATATCCTTGTGGGCTCCTTCAGTGAACCATTAATTGTTACTGCTTTTGATTTCAACGACGACAGAAAAGACAAAAATATTGGTCGTTTGCAAATTGACATGGAGACCATTTCTGAGAAAAGAGTTGGTAAGAACCTTGTCGGTGAGCTCTTGAGAAACTCAAAGCCATGCGGTGAAATCTTATATGACTATGAGTTCTTCCCAACCTTGGAGGCGACTACTTTAGAAGATGGCTCCACTGAACCACCACCAGATTTGAACACCGGTTTAGCAAAGATTGAATTAACTGAGATCAGAAACGTAAAGGCCGATGCCAAGAAACTCTCTTCTTACACTGAATTATACTTCAATGGCGAATTGGTTAAAAAGACTGGAACTAGTAAGAATAATGACAATCCGACGTTCTCCATCCCATATGAGACCATTGTTACCGACCGCCGCAAGGCCAAGGTTAAAATTGTTACTAAAGATCCAAAGGGCAAGGTCATTGCTGCAACTGTTCAGACGCTGACCTCGTTAATTGACAGAACTGCGATTGAAAGGCCTTGGGTTCCATTCACTAAAGGTGAAGGTGAGTTGAAAATCTCCGCCGTTTGGAAGTCTGTTGCATTAAAGGGTGTCGCAGGTACTGGTGGCTACACAGAGCCAATTGGTGTGGTAAGGGTTTTGTTTAACAAAGGTGAAGACTTGCGTAACCTGGACAAGATTGGAAAAAGTGACCCATATGGAAGAGTGCTTGTTAACGGCGTTGCTAAGGCAAGAACTGATTTCCATAGCGATACTTTGGACCCTGTCTGGAACGAAGCTTTGTGGATCACTGTGACATCTCCAAATCAGAGGCTCACCATTGAAGTTATGGATGCCCAGAAAGATGGAAACGACCGTACTCTTGGTTCTTTCAATATCAAGACTTCTGATATCATTGAGAAGGACGATAATGACAATTATATTGAGCACATTGACAAGGAGTTGAGAACAGGTCGCTTAGTACACAAGAAAGGACCAAAGGGTATCGTAACATATGCGTTGTCCTTCTACCCAATCATCCCAGTCAAATCTCTTGAAGACCTTGAAGAAGAGCAAAAAGAGAAACTACGTAAGGAGAAAGAATTAGCAGAAATGGCCGCTCTTGTAGAGAAGGAAGGAAAGAAGCCAAATGCTGTTACTGAATATGACGAAGACGATGGATATGAAGGTGTAAACAAGGTTGAGATGCCACTCAATGAGCTTTTAACATATCCTACAGGTGTTTTTGTTTATACAATCTTGGCTGGTGAATATTCCAACGTCAACTCTTACTTGCAGGTCTATTTCGATGGGAAGGGTTATCCAGATCATGTTTCTCCATTGGTGAACACCAAAAATGTTGTGACACCAAACAGCTCCGATGCTTTGATCAAAGAGTTGGAATGGTCGACATGCCATTTCAGATTGGTCAAGAAGCGAGATGCTAACAGAGCTTCTGAAGCTATCGCCGAGGCCACAATTCCAACTCTGAGTTTGTTGAAAAACACATACCAACAACCAAATATTCTGACGCTTACAGGAATGGGCACGAATAAGATCAAAATTCAAACTCAGTGGATTCCTGTTGTTGCTTCCAAACTTCCACCTTCCGATTTGATCACCAACTCTGGTAACATGGACTTGGAGATAACAAGTGCCAACGGTTTGGCTGCTGCTGACTCCAACGGTAAGAGCGATCCATTCGTGAAGGTCTACATCAACGATGGCAAGGACAACGTTTTCACTACCAAGACAATCAAAAAGACTTTGGACCCGGTCTGGAACGAGAAAACCACATTGGAAATTGTCAATAGAGTCAACACGGTCCTCAAGTTCAAAATTTTGGACTGGGATTTCGGTGCCGGCCAGGACGACTTCCTTGGTCTTTCCTATTTGGATTTAGCTGAAATTGATCCAATCAATCCAGGGTCGTATGACCTCCCAGTTGAAGATGAGGATGGGGGACCGGCTGGTGTCTTGCATGTCAAGACCTCTTTCAGACCATCCTACATTGTCACTGTCTCTGAATTGAAAACCAATATAGGTGTCGATGGCTTAAAATCTATCGGAACTGGTGTTGGTAGTGGTATTGGCGCCGGTTTCGGTGCCGGTAAGGCTGTCCTTGGAGGTGGTGTTGGTGTCGTTGGCAAGGTGAAGAAGGGTATCTTCGGCGGTAAGAAGGACAAAGATGGCGACTAGTCCGCGCCCTATCCGGCTCGCTAAGACACTTCCGTATTTCCAAACTGTTTATTTTACTCTCACGCTATGAAAAAAAGTGCTTATCGATATAGAATGCTCCAATCCATCTACGACGAAGAAGAAATCCTCCAATAGTTTACCCCATAAAAGTACCACAAAGCCGGTGTGCCCGCACCGGAGCTTCTCTAGCCCGAGAAGCTCCGAGCGCCAGCGAATAGAAAATTTTCACTTTTTCAGGCCCTGGAGCTTGTCGTTCTGTACGTTGTTTGACCCCCAGCACATAACAACTGCCCAACTCATTCAAAAATGTCTAACAACGAGCGTACTTTCATTGCTATCAAGGTAAGTGACTAAGTAGGGTGTTCAATTGACTCCAATGGAGTGCTTTTGCGCCGCTTTGTTCTGCGGGGATCATCCACAGAAACTAACACTGTGTCCGCAGCCAGACGGTGTCCAGAGAGGTCTCATCTCCTCCATTTTGGGAAGATTTGAGAACAGAGGTTTCAAGCTTGTTGGTATCAAGCTCGTCACCCCAACCGAGTCCTTGTTGAAGACTCACTACTCTGACTTGACTGAGAAGCCATTCTTCCCATCTCTCTTGTCCTACATGTTGTCTGGCCCAATCCTTGCTACTGTCTGGGAGGGTAAGGACGTTGTCAAGCAGGGTAGAGCCATCTTGGGTGCTACCAACCCATTGCAGTCTGCTCCAGGTACCATCAGAGGTGACTTCGCCATTGACATGGGTAGAAACGTCTGTCACGGTTCCGACTCTGTCGAGTCCGCTGAGAAGGAGATTGCCTTGTGGTTCAAGAAGGAGGAGCTTGTTGAGTACAAGTCCGCTTTGTTCGGCTGGATCTACGAATAAGCGCTTCGAGTGTGTTTACTCTTTTAAATTGCTAATTATTCTGATCTTCGAAAATTAATTCTCCGTAGTTTAGTAGTCGGTGCGTTGGCTTCTCCTCTTGAAACTCGACCTAACTCCGTTTTTCGAAGATTCGCAACATGCATAGCATGTTCAACCTATAAGATATCGTCCAAGCTAGGGTACAGAATCTCTGCATTCTCCTCGCACCAGTCCACCCATTTCTTAAGGAATGTTGATCCCGATGCAACGGTCTCCATATCCCCAATAACACACAATTGTCTCTTTGGTCGTGTCATGGCCACGTTGAGGCGTCTCTTCTCGTTAAGGAACCCTACCTCTCTCTTATCATTACTTCGTACCAGTGACAGGATGATCACCTCTTTCTCTCTTCCTTGAAAACCATCAACAGTTGATATCTCTACTGTTGGGTGATCTGGCCTTATCAGAGACTTGATATGACCAACTTGGGCACTGTATGGCGCAATGACACCAATGTGAGATTCTTGAACCCCAGCACTAAGAAGATCATTGATATGCTTCTTCACAACAAGAGCCTCCATGTCATTGAACTTTGAAGAAATAAGATCTGTAGAATCAGCAGAATCCTGCTCTGGATAATCCCCTCCTTGCGTATCGTACCAAATTACTGATGGTTCAGTCTCTTCAGTTTTTTCAACACCATCCAAATCCCAAAGAACGATTGACTTGACCGATTCATGAGCTTTTAAAAGACCGTTGTATAGATTTTTCGAAGAAAATTCCATGATATGTTCATTCATACGATATTGGACGTTCAATAGCTTTTTCAGACCTTCGCCATGCTGAGACACCAAGCGGTCGAATAGCGTAAATTCAAGGATCTTTCTAACCGTAGCATCCTTGTCCAGTTTGATTGTCGGAGGAAGTTGTTGATTGTCACCGGCCAGAACCAGTCTCGAGACATTAGACTGGAAATGAGACACAACAGGAATCCAACATTGGGGCTCCAATGATTGAGACACCTCGTCGATGATAATTGTTTGGAATAAAGGAATTCCTGGTCTAGAATTGTACACATTGACAAGTTCCCTTGAGCTGGATCCATGCAGTGTACAAACAACAACACTAGCGTTCATGATCAGCTCATCAGTAACTTTCTTCTCACGAACTTTCAGTTCTTTTCTAAGTTCTTTCACCTCCGTGTAGATTGCCTTCTTCTCTCTATATGTTCTTGTCTTTTTGATCTTCTTCAAAGAATAATCAATCTCCTTCTTAATACCAGAAACCAATTGCCCACCTTCGCTTGTAGTAGAAACAATATCAAGGCAATGTTGTAAATTGGAAGATAGTAGACGAGCTGGATGACCAATTCTTAGAAGTTTATCACCGGGGATAAGTCCATTTAATCTTTCCAGGATTGTATCGACAGAGACATTGGAAGGGCCACAAACAAGAACACGCTCGCCCTTATCAACAAGTTGGCGAATTGCTTCAATAAGGGTGTATGTTTTTCCTGTTCCTGGAGGTCCATGAATGATAGAAAGCGGAGCATTCAATGCAAAGTTGATGGCCTCTCTTTGAGACTGATTGAGATTTGGATCATGGAAGGCAATTGACTTCAGGGATTTATTGAGCTCTAGGCTTCCCGGTGGAATAAACTTGGCTTCATTTAGTAACAGCTGTATAAGGTGGCTTGGTTCTTTAATCTCCGTAAGCTTCCTCAGCGTAGACTCCATGCGTTTGTAGGTGATGGAGTTAGATACCTTGACGATCCAGAGGCGGTCATTGGTGATATTGAGCACTTTCTCTTCATCCGTCTCAGCAACTGTTATGACAATAGAATTCTGTGATATTCTAGTGATGACACCTTCGCAGGCATACGTGCTGGATTCATCATCATTGTCGATGCCCTTCTTCTTTGTTCTTTTTGCAGCGGACTTCCCACCGGCGATAGCTACCTTATCAATTTTGACAATGTCACCTGTACGTATATCTCCCGCATCAATTACATCACTTTCATTTGTGCTCAAATCGTTCTTTAGCTCAACAATTGTGCGTCCTCCTAGCCCAGTACGTATGCCCTCCGCGCTGAGGTTCAGTATGGCCAGGCCCTTTGCGGCAAGCTTCTTTGGCGGTAAACTCTTCAGCAACAGCTCTGTTTGCTCAATGTCTGCATCTCTTTCAAGCCCAACACATCTGAGGAACTTCTCAGCAAGCTTCACTGCCGACATACAACGAATCACAACTGCTTTCAACGAATAAATAGCAATATCCAAAGGCTCTCACGAAGGGTTCACATCCAAAATGGTTACTCGTGTGGTGTTAGGATGTTTTATTACTACGGTATGGACCACACATTATTACAAATAGCTCTGCCCCTACCGCTCATTTGTGGTGGAGGAATCTCGGAGTGCGACCCTTCAAAACCATTCCTCTTTCTTCTTACCAGTGTACAACAGTTAATTGTTGATGCTATCTAGACTCGGTCAATTGAGGTCATACGGTATCAGACAGCTTGCTACAATGACTTTCAACAAGCACTCCACTTTGAAACTCAACCACACATGCCTCCGTGTTAAAGACCCAAAGAAGTCAGTGGAATTCTACACCGAGCAATTGGGTTTGAAGCTCATTGACCACAAGAAATTCCCTGAGCTGAAGTTTGATCTTTACTTCTTGGCTTATCCACAAGAGTCAGATGTCTCTAGCCCATTTGCCAGAGCAGGTGTCCTTGAACTGACCCATAACTATGGAACTGAGGATGATCCAGAATACAAGGTCAACAATGGAAACGAGGAGCCACATAGGGGTTTTGGTCACACATGCATATCTGTTGACAACATCGAGGTTGCTTGTGATAAGTGGATTGCTGCTGGTGTTCCATTCAAGAAGAAACTCACTGATGGTAGACAGAAGAACATTGCTTTCGCCCTTGACCCAGATGGATACTGGGTCGAGGTCATTGAGAATGGCATAAACAAGAAGCAGTCTACAACTGACGTCTCAACTTACAAGTTCAATCACACCATGATTAGGGTCAAGGATCCGGAGGCTTCCTTGAAATTCTATCGTGAAGTTTTAGGCATGAAGTTGTTCAACGTCACTGAGCACGCTGGTGCCCAGTTCACCCTTTACTTCTTGGGTTACAACCATGACGAGACCTTTATTGAGGGTCAGTTGGACAAGAAGGAACAAGCCAATCTTGAGGGTGTCCTCGAACTCACCTGGAACTGGGGCACCGAAAAAGATGCCGACTTTAAGTATCATAACGGTAACGACAAGCCACAGGGCTATGGTCACATTGGTATCTCCGTTGAGGATGCAGGCGCATTCTGTGATGCCATTGACGCCAAGTACGGTGACAAGATCACCTGGGGCTTGAAATACGATGCTGGTAAGTTGAAGAACATTGCCTTCATTAAAGACCCAGATAACTACGCCATTGAGATCTTCCCTCCAAACCCAAAGTTGTAAGGAGCCTATTTCAACACATGTGGAGTGATCATTATGCAGCAATTATGTATTTGACCTGATTATTCTATTCGAGCGAGTTGATATCGCTCAAACATATATGCAAATGCCTTAGTAGTGATTCAATTTCCAAAGTCTGGCCTTACCAGCCTCATTAGCAATACAAATCATCTCGGAGTTTGGAGTGAATGCAACAGCAGTAACTTTACCCAATGGAGAGCCTGAAGTTGGCCAATTCTGGAACACCTTTCCACTTGGTAAGTGAACAAGTCTTAAAGCATCCTTCTTGGCCCTACTGGCAATACAAAGAATTTGTCCGTCAACGTTGAACTCCAGTGTAGAGATACTTGTCACAAGCTGATCCAATGTCGAGATTGGCTTCTTGGTCGATGTGAGTCTGTCATACACCGTCACAATACCACTGGAGCTTCCAATAGCACACCATCTGTCATTCTTGCCTCCCAATCTCACCTTCGTAATACCAACTCCTGTTTCATCTCTCCACTTTTTAACTACTTTCTCTGTCTTCATGCTAAATTCCCAAACATCACCAGCAGAATTCACTGCAATCAGCAATTCTTCATCATGACCCCAATCAAAGTCCACTAAAGTTCCTTCAATCTTAAATCCACGAACCCATTGTGTAGTTGTAGCGGATAAGATATTAATCCAACCACTGTTACCAGTCAATCCGATATAGCTTCCCTTTGGTGATACTCTAAAGTATTCAAATGACCTTTGGGTCTGCTCATGACCATACATTCGGCTAATCTTCTCCACAGCCCCACTTTGCAAATCCCAAGAGTACATATAGCGTCTTCTACCAGCAGCGAAGATCTTGTTGTTTGATACACTCGAATTGAACTGCGCAGTTTGAATTGGCGTATTCTTGAGGTGGAGTGTGGTAACGACGTTGTTAATCTTTCCGTCGATGTGATACACTCTCACGGTCTTATCGTAGCCACCGGTGAGAAGAAGTGGATGTGTAGGATGGAAAGAGACAGTCTGAATGGCTGCTCTAGATGAATGCTTTTCATTGGCATCTTTGAGTCGGACAATGTCAAGCTTTGTAGGTGGTAAGAGTTTCGATACTTTCGTGTTTTTGAACGTAGTTGATGACTTGAGAATCTTGGCTAGGGCTCTAACATCACCTGGTTCTGCCCTTTCTTCTTCATCAGAGTCTAACTGAGAATCAAAAGAGCTGTCTTCGGATTCCTCATCAGACGGTTGTGCATCTGCCCATTGTGGTCTTGGATATATCTTTTCGAACTGTGATCTGAGTCTCTTAACGTATTGCTTCCCACCAATAGCATCATCAGCTTCCGTTTTTCTAAGCTTTCTAAGTCTGTCCGTTTGTAGTAGTGATATGCTGATATGCTCATCTTCACTATCTTGCCAAGCATCACTATCACTCTCATCGCTCTCTTCTTCATCAGATGCCTCATCGCTATCTTCATCTTCGCCAATATCCATTTTATCTTCCTCTCCATCATCAACAAAGAAAAGCTGGTCGTCGTGAACCTTTTCAAACCCTTCCTCGCCCTCTTCTGAGTCCTCACTTGAGTAATCACTGGCAGACTCGTAATCTTCATCCTCATTATAGAGATCATCCACATTCTTCAAGTTGGATTCGAATGAGGACAAGTCGCCAAACACAATCTTTTCAAGCTCCAGCTCTTCTTCATCCTTTGGTGGAGGTACAATATCCTCCCTCATAACATCGCT